>JAODVM010439716.1:0-23642 GCA_025400095.1 Phenganax marumi
GTTTTAAGAACAATTTCATTGGATGATTATCTTATGAATTATTAATGAATTTTAGAAATATATATATATATATATATGTACCGGGAAAACCATGAGAAAGACTGGAAATGCACGTAATTACATATGATGACAAACTCTTTGAACATTGCCAACATACTTCAAGTATGAATATTCTGTGTCTCAGTTGTAATTGTCTTGAAAATTGCGGAAAGTTTGCATTGTACATTCATCTACTACATTCTCACCTCAACGGAAACACAACAATGAATGATGACAAGCCAGTGTACAGAAGTGTTCTTGGAACTTGGAAGCGTGCAGCGAAGCGCCCGTATGGATGGAACGAGGCCAGGTTTCAGAACGATAATCGGTTGTCGCGATACGTTGGGATAAGGATAAAAGTGTTTAAAAGCAGTAACCAAAAATTACATTTTTAACAAACATTTTTGAGAGTCTGAAAGATGGCGTACTTTTACGCAAGTACTAAAAACACCACAACATAATACACTGATAGCTCCCATATCTTATTTATCACCATGAAATATTTACCAGTAAATTACAATCCAAAAAAAGTAAAACGCTGTGTTTGTAAATTTGGCGTAATACTGTACAAGCATTCTGCATTGATTACAGTCCTTTACCCTGCGCTGCTTTCCATGTCACTGAAGAGCTACCACGTGAAAAGGAAAAACTTTGCATTCAGACAGTAACAACTGCCTTTTATAGGTCGGGAAAGGACTAGCTTCCACCAGCATGCTTTCAAATTTCTCAAGCTTCATTTGCCTTCAAGATAAGCACAAAATATGGTGATGGTTCACGAAACGTACCAACTATGAGCAGAGGCTCCTTATCAGTAACCGTTACTGATGGTAACCGTAAATCAATACATTTAAATTTAATTATCACACCTGTCTATTTCAAAAACTATCAGGATCAGGCATCGTGCAGTGAACTTATCACAGAAAGTGCAGCACACCAAAACACGTCACCCACCTGCAACGCATGCAATCGATATTAGAAATGTGACATTGTCGTAAGTGTCTTTTCCCAGTCCGAAGTGCAACAGAAAGACCATCTCAAACTATGTGCTCGTATACATCTCTGCATCATTATTAATGGCGTGAATGCATTTTAGAATTGTCAACAAGCGCAACATTTGTTACTTTCTTGAAGACTAGTGAAACAAGCTTAATGGTTTTTACATTGGTGAACTTTAATCGGCTGGATCACTGGTTAGTAAGATCTATATTAGGATATTATTTAGCCACCTAAGTAGCTAAAATAGTTACAACCCTGTTGGTACTGGGTAATTTACGAACTTAATCGGACGTATTTGGATTCCTCTTATCGTCCTTCTTATAGTTCACTCTCGCACTGCAAGTTGCCGTTATTGTTCTGAATCTAGATGGTGGCTGTACAAAGTCTGTTACGTACAAGCAGAGTTGTAGGCATCTTGAAACAGTATACCATTAAAGTACAATATTCCCGTTAAGCTGGGTGTTCGCACACCCTAGCAATGCAAGCATATCGTAGGTTTATTTTGGATGATGCATGTACCTATCGTTTACTATATCATTCAATTTTCCTCCGTAAAGTATTGCTACGTCTGTTTTTCGTCAAAATGATACATCCCACATCTTTGACCTTAGCGAAGTAAAATTGCCCAACTTTCGACTGAGATTTGAAGCGTGAGAAAATCTCGTGATATTTCTGAACATATGTCACTTTGGAGTCAAGGACGAAGATTCGATTGCTGTGAGAAGTCAAACAGTGGCAAGCCCAGGTAAAATGTGAGTATTATAGCGCCGAACAGAGTAATCATGCATTGACGAACAAAGTAATCATTTGACATTTGTAAATATCAGTCTCCTCGTTTCAACTTGATTACAATTTACAAATCATGCAGTGGGGAGGTGAATTGTAACCACCAATGTTAAGTTGACAACTGCAGTACAGCACAAAACGCAATCTCTCCAATTTGGTGACCCTGCATCACTGCTGCAGGTACGTTTTGCGCTGCTACTGTAGAAGGTTCGTCAAATTGACGATTCTTTGTGGCAGTCTCTGTTTCCTGCTGCAAAAGACATTTGACGGTAAATAATCGTGATGGTTGAGAATTATGAGAAACTGAAGAGAAAACTTCCATGGTCGCCATGAATACATTGATCCACTCTACCCGGAGAGTGGACGTTACAAAGCCGGGGACGGAGATATCTCAGAGTTGAAAGTTGACTTCGGTCGAAATTGAAATTAACATTTTAATGAACAGCCAACTGCATGGTCTTACTGTATATAATGCAGTATTTGGAACACGAATGCACAAAATTGTATCGGCCTTTGAATGGATGCATTCATTAAACGGTCTTGCATGGCCCTTGCAGTTTATTATATAAAGTGATCTTTAGCTATCTCACAAATTACTGCACTCCCATTCTAAAACTATTTTCATTTATTGAACCTCTCGTAGTTTATTAGAAGCGATCTTTATCTCACAATGGCTCCACTCTCATTCTAAAATTCTTTTCATTTATTGAGAAAAAAGAGAAATTTACATACGATCTACTCACTTGAAGTATCACACTGTGAAAGCCTATATTCCAACAGCTAATTTTATTTTGTTAATGATCATACTCGTATTTCATTTCATGCTGCTGCCAGCAAACAGAAGGAGGAACGCAAAAGATTAAAAAGTGTAAGTAGTACTGGATTAGCGCTGTTGTCATAATGGCGAGTTTTTTCATTCATTCAAGAAATAAAGGGTGATTTGCTTTAGTGTTTATTGTCGTTCACACAGCCACTTCTCCACAAGATCGCTTCCAAACGAGATTTAAACTATCCTTTCCAATCAACACAATAGAAATATGGAAGAGATAATTAACATCATCGTCATATTCCTCCGGACAAGTTTAAACGTAGTTTTTGTCCGGCTGACTGCTTGATTTCTGGCTCAGAAAGAAGTAGTAAGAATTTGACCTTTCGAAGTTGGGCGACTCACGTAGAAACTAAGTTTTCCACAATATAATGCTAGCTGTCGAGAGCAAAGTTTAATAAAAAATGCAGCTACTAGATGATTATTAATGTGAACCATATTCAAAGTTATCGCGCACACAGACTGCCATACATACCATATACAAAGATGCCGCCCTTGACGCGTCATGCAGTCCAATAATATTATGGATTAAGAAAATTTTTAAAAATTTAGAACACATGCATTGGTAATATTGCTCCAAGTGAATTTAAAAGGTAGAAGCATAACCAAAGCCAACGAATAGCAAATATAACTTTAAACATCGTCAGAAAAGCGTTTTATTGAGCGATTCGGTATTTACCAGGTATCTTACAAATATTTCGTCCGATCTATTCTTACTGCCTGCTATAGATTTACGTTTTCTAGCTCCGTTCGCTTGCAACTTTCCTGAGTTCTGCGCTTTGGTTGTATATTTTTATAGGTACTCGTTACAATATTTTATTTGGTAAAAGTGGCGTATTTTCTCGAGCGCTATCAAACAAAACTACCCGAACTAGACGCTTTTTTAAACAAGACCTCTTGACATGGTAAGTTCATTTATCCTACTGTGATATAATGAACGCCAAATCTTCCATTGTATTTCTTCGTAACACTCGCATATTCGGTTTCATATTTACTTCATCTAGGCTGTAGGCCAAGAGTTTTATAGTCCATGGCCGATTCTGTTTTTTTCTATGTTCGACGTTACAAAACTACACATCTTTCTTCCTTTTTTAAAAACTAAAGTACCCATTTTCGTCCTGATTGCGACCAAAACACTTTATTCAAAGAATTGAGACTTTTACAACCTGTTATTAATTAACCCTGTTGCGCAACCGAACTTTACGCGAATTTATATCAGTCCCATGCACAAGAAGTGCTAAATTATTTATAGCCTAAATGTTTAAATGCGTGTGATCTGTGTGCCGACTGCAACTCACCTTAAAAGTGACTGGTACTTGGGGATAAAAGTAATTATAAAATTCTAAAGAAGACAAAGTTTTGAAAATGATAACACTCAAAATCAGTCCTGCGTGGTGGGACCAACAGAGTGTTACGGCATTCAAATTCTGACAATTGATTGTTCTTCATGATTTAGTTTTCGTTGTTTCTTGTTTTTTTCAACCACCCTGAAGATCAACCTTTGCCCATTCACAACTACAAGTGAACCATCTTTATTTGTCCACTCGCGGAGAAAGTTTTGTTTTCCACTGTTGCAAAAGAAAATCAATTTCTTTTCGGACAAGCAATTAGAATTTGGTAAAACCTATTGATCAAAATTTGTAAAAACGTGCTTTCCGGCCTAGTCTGGCAAATAGGAAGTCCTTATGCGAAGAGTTGAGCAGTAAATCATTTGTAGAACAAATGTTATTATATTATTCGACAGACTGTATGAGAGAAAATGCTGTAGCAGGTCCATGAGCAGGTCGCATGAAAGTGAGATCGTGATAGCTATGAGAATCATTAGGGCCGGTTGATATGAGCTGGGCTGGCCCCTTTAGCCAACAGTTTCTGTTCACATGAGCCGAGCTAGCCCGGCAATCCCGCTAGCTCGCTTAAGCCTAGGTCAAACATCCCTCTTCGCATGTGCCGAATTTAATGCAAATGACCTAAAATCTTTCTCTCTGAGCTCATTTAGGTTCGGCACATGAGCAGAGGGATGTTTCACCTAGGCCTTAGGCCCCGTTTACACAGTTCCGCCAGATTTGCAAGGCCACGACATAAAATTAAGCAGTTTCGAAGCGAGTTTAGCTCATAAATGTTAGATAACTTTGCAGGACCTAATGATAATTAATCCTAGAAAAAAGTTGTTAGAACAAATGCAAGCGTGCGGTAGCTAAAGTCGATGTCCTAACCATGCGAATCCGATACCGTGTAAACTGAGCCTTATTGCATGCATACAGAAATCTCCATCACACCTCACCGAGATCCCGATTTGCTTTGTACCAGGATCTGCAAACTGGGCCAACCCGTCTTCAATATGAACACGAAATTGAAAAACTATATCAGCAGAAATTTTATGCATGCGAGGTGAGATCTCATTACTAAACGAACTCATTCTGGCTAACTGGGTCAGTCCAGCTCATGAGCAGGCCCTAAAATTCAGTGATGGGTATGACATTACAGTATATGTAGTTATCTTTAACTATGTCGTGCATATTTAAATCAGGCTCAGCGGTATGTTATTATACAGTACTTATGAATATTGCTTAGTGAATGAGACGCCCACGTCGTAATTCCGTCTTAAAGACTACATTCTTTAGTCCTCAACAGGCCACAATATAAAGTTTGATCGCTACTCTCAACAAAAATAATAGATAAAATTTGAAGCAACTACAAAAGCCATCCCTAGTTTTCACAAATCATAATCCAAGAACCGGGGACTAACTTTGAAGACATTTAAAACATTGGGGCGAAGAGTGAGACGTGTCTACTTAAATATCTTTGTTTAAATTTTATTTGGTATGTATTCTAATCATGACATAAATATGATCGATTTACGTGACAAGTTTTATAGTTTTATACTTCTATTACAGTACATCCAATAATTCCTAGTAAACACAGTATCATGTTCAATTACAGTAACACACATTATCACAGCATGGAAATGATAAAATTTGCGGTTTTTGGGTCAATATCAGTAATTCGAATAATTCGAATAGTTTCATTCAAATAACCACTTGAAGTACTCTACCAAACACACTACCAGTGCTATCACTATATGTAGGTTAACCATTACTCTGCATGCATCATATGCTTTTTGCTCGGGTGTCAAAAAGACTATGTAAAAGATGCTAGTAAAGAGCTACAGTAGAACATTTTGGCAGACTGATCCAAATGCACTATGGTTATGGTTGCCAAACCTTGCTGTACTTCATTGACTATGTATACCATGATATTTTTCCAGTCAGTTGGTAAGAATTACCTAAATTCAATTAGAATACTTCTTACGATAACAATGCGTTTCCTGGTATGAAAGACATGCACAAATCACGAGCCTAACCAAGGTTGATATCAATGAAGACGAAGATTGTTCATTTGTGTCATACTGGTATGCAATTAAAGGCTCATTTCTCAAAGACTGTGAAGTACAGTACGTATGACAACCACAATAAAACAAAGTCTGTAAAACCAAATAGCTATTGCACAGACTTTAAAATTATCTCAGCTAGACTGCAATGCAGAAACCTGATCGGAACTTGTCCTACCTACAGATTCGAAAGCGGAAAGCCTGAAAAACCAACTAATGTGGTCTTCTCTTTTATTCTCATTGTGTTTTCTTTTAACCGATTATAGGCTGTGTTTTCTTGTAACTGATTATATAGGCTGTGTTTTATTTTAACTGGTTATAGGCTTGTGAGATGCACAGGTTTTAAGTCTTCCTCATGAAAAACAGCTGCGCAATTACTTGCATGCACAAACATGTTAACGTCAGTGATTGTTATCATTAATAACTTTCCCAGGTTGACAAACGCCATCAAACGTCTGAATTTGACGCTCTCGGCGGTTCCTACACGTGGCCAAAAGTGAACCGTCAATCTAAAGACTGGAATCCAACTGAAGGATCTTTCGGTTTTGAGCACATGCGACGTCATCTGATTCCACGTTTGAATGAAAAAGTGAGAGAGAAAGCAACAATGTACGAAAAAATGCAACAACGAGAACATTTGGTAATAAATAAATTACATTGGCTATTTTGTTGTATTGTATTAACAGTTAACCGTTTTAGAGAAGCTGCACTGTGTGATTTTTACACGAAATTGACCACAAGCTTTGTTCTGCATTTTAGAATCAAAGTTACGGTAAGGAAAAATTTCCGAGTTTTAAAAGTCTAAAATCAAAGGATGTCGAGCTAAGCGGGAATGTGGCAAGAAGAGCAAACAGTACTGGCATTTCAAATGTGAGAAATCGTAGTTCTTACGCTCCACAGAACCAAGCTAAAGTTTCTTTTTACACTGGTTCCATCACTAGACGAACTCCAGTGAAAGTAAAAGTAGATGAATCGCGCAACAAAAACGAACCAGCAAAACAACATTCTAAGTATCCAGCCGAATATATTATCCGTCCGGAACGGTCATTTCAGCATCATAGTAAGCCGATAACAAAACCGAAATTTCCACTTTCTAGTACCACAGTTGGTAATAGCAAAAACAAGAAAAACAGGAATGGTGATTATGTGTCTGTGAAAGATTTGATTAAACAATATTCAGGCTCAGATGCAAAAACAGAAATACCAAGTCAGCCTATTGGTAAGGACAAGTACAACAACAGACGTTCGCAACCAGCAAAGTTTGACGTGAGTGATTCGTTGTTGAAGAAGAATGAATTACCTCGTTCAAGATCCGTGTCCAGGTCTCATTCATCATTAGATTCGTCATCTCAGAGGAAACGTGAAACGCAAGACGTTAAACAGAAGTATTCCTTGGAGAGTCATACAAACGCAAGAAGGCAATCTGAGCCATCAAATTATTTTGCTAAAGAAGGTCTGTGCATTGAAAGAGATGAATCTTCTTTAATGAGAAATGAAGTCACTAATCATCGTCATTCTAAGCAGGTGAACACAAGTAAAAATGGTGTTCAGGAGTCTGAATTTACACACCAAACAAAATCTGCAAAAGTTTCTAATTTCGAGAAACCATTCGATAATCAAAAAAACAACAAGGGCAACAAGGAATCGTACTTAGGACAAGCTCCAATAAGGAGATACCACAAAACAAAGATAAAATATCATGAAAACTACATGGATAAAAAATTGTACCAGCCAAATAATAGCTCTCCTTTGAATAAAGATGAGACTGCTGAAGAATATGTTACAATGCCTGTACGAAAAACAAAATTAGAACATGATGAGCTTGTTGTGAAAGAGAAAGAAAGAACTCTAGATGAAAAATTCAGTGACAACACTCAAAAACGTTCTTCAAGTCAACGAAAGTCATTTTCTCATCGTCGTTTACCAACTTACGAAGAAGCTATTGTACCTCTAGATATTCTCGATGGAGAAAACACATATCAAGCAAGAGACAAGAAGGTGCTGGATAAAAGACATGCAGTTGTAGCCCCTACACGACAACACCATAGAAAAGAAACGTCAGACAATGTACCACCAAAAGATTATTCGGCACAAACACGAGTTGTAAATGAGACTTTTTCCAAAGATGCAGATAAAGAAAGTTGCCAGAATATCACACATGACTTGATCCCAAATACTGATCACTCAAAAGATGGAGAGACTAAAGAAGTCCAGATAAATAAATCAGCTATTCCGACGTTTCCAGATCCACCCAGAAATCATGAACTGATTCTTATGGATCGACTTTCAAGAGAAGAAAATAAAGACGTCCTCCCTATTAAACAGACAGTGGTTTTCAATAACAAATCGACGAAGTCATTGGATGTTAACGACGTTTCCCAGCAAAGTCAAAGTACTTCGCGCTATGATGACAATAATAATAACAGGCAACTACCTGTGTATGATGAGGAAGCACTCAAAACTTTGTTAACTTCGCAACAGAGCAAACATAACTCAGGCAAAAAGAGTATTAGAAACGACAGTACAAGTAAAGCAAAGCATTTGTTTTCGAGTAAAGACACGAAACCTAGGACAGAAGTAAAAATGGATGATTACGAACGCTTAAAGGACGAGCAAAGAACAATTATTAATGATGATTTCAATGATCGCGGTAGAACTCGCATAGTTGCAAAAGGATATCCACATTTCACAACAAGAGATCATGGAATCAGCTTCACTAGCACTGTTCATGAAGGTGAACTGCTGGAACTAGTCGCAGCTGAAGAAAAATACTGGAAAGGCAAGATAGATGCTAAGAAGTCTGTAAAAGAGAAGGAAAAGAAGAAAGAAAGGGCAAAACAAGAGCGTGTAAACGAAATGTTGCGAGAATTTAAAGCGCAGGATGAAAAGGAGAAGGTGGATTATGCTGAGATCACCGACACTTTACGAGCTGAAGAAGAGTTTCTCGCACAGGAAGCTGAAAAATTGTTGAAACAACGATTTGAAGAAAAGTTATCAAAGAAATCACCGCTGACGACGAAAGACTTGCAATACAATGTGAAACAACACTCCAGTGATAGCAGAGAGAATAAAAAAGTAGTGCAAGATATATCAACAGAAAATTCTGGCTTACAGTCCATTCTTAAAACCCGCTCGCCAAAGAAATCATCAAGCAGCACCAGCACCGATGACTATGATTTAAAACCAGAGGCGGATCAAGCTTTTCATCATCATCAACCAAGAAAATTCTTTCGTTCCAGGTCCCCCGTGTATATATGCCGAGGATGTTGCCTGCCTATAGAGACAGACCTGACGTGTTTGTATGTCGCTGAACTGCAGTCTTACTGGCATGAGAAGTGCTTCCGCTGTTCTGTTTGTCATTCCAAGTTGACTGACGCTGGGCAGACACCAAAAATCGGAATTATGTCTTCTCGTATTCTTTGTGAGAACTGTCTAAGCAACAAAAAAACAGGTTAGGCCGGGAGATCACTGTTAGTTTTTGAAGTATAAAAATAAAATGGATTAAAGTAATTATACTTGCTAAGGCCTCTTTTAGACGTCGCATTTCCGTCAAATTTTATCGTCGAATATAATTTAAAAAGGTATTCTCAGGAATTTAATGGCTAAGCGTACCAAAAGCAAAAAATGAGGTGAAAAGAGCATTAAAAACGATAACACAAGTAAAACACAAAATTCGTTATCCAGCAAAGACACAAAACCTAGGAGAGAAATAAAAATGCATGAATACGAAAGCTTAAGAAATTATTTCAATGATCGAGGTAAGAATCGCACGGTTCCAAATGCATTGCCACATTTCGGTCATTTCCGCACAACAGAACTAACAAGAGATCATGAAATCATCTTCACTAACGTTTTTGGAACTTTTCGCGGCTGAAGAGAAATACTGGACAGAAAAATCTGTAAGACAGAAGGAAATGAAAAAAGAAAATTCGATGCCCCGTAGAGAACGAGTTCAAAATTAATGTTACGTAAACTTATTTAGACTATGTTCAGACATTAATTTCTTGAGAAAAATGTGTTTTTTATGAATGTGTTTTATATTCGACGAAAATGAGAAGTCTACAATAGGCCCAAGGCTCACGGCCAACAATATTAGGCACACAAAAAAAAGTTAAAAGAGTGACTGAAGAAAATTTATTTTACCATGTAGGAGGACATTCAACTATGGTTTAAACGAAAAACAATTCCAGTTCTTTAACTGAAAGCCACATTGACACTGTCATCGGCCTGAAATTGCAAGCGACGATGAATGTACATGAATGAAACTTCACTGAAGTGAAATGCTATGTAGCTACCGTTCTTGAACTGATCTTGATTCATATTGAGTTGTTATAATTTGCGCGGCGTGCGGGGACTTATTAACCAGTGGACAGGGCATCCAATTTTGAGCTATATAATAAAAATTTGGTAAGGAGGCTCACTGCAAAAAGCGCTTCAAAAGCCTGGTTTCCATATATTAAACTTTTCTTGTCGCTCATTGTTTTTTTGCTGCCTTGAAGAACAGAAAACACTAAAAACAGGAAAGCTGTTTCTTGTATTTCTTTGCATTGTTGTTTCTTGTTTTGGAGATAGAATCAGATCTATCTCAAAAACAAGAAGGGCCAAGCGTTTTCTCTTGTTGTATATGCTTCTCTCGATTGGATTCTTTGTCAGCTGACGTTGTCAGAAGAAAAACACTTAGCAACAAAAAAAGGCTATATGGAAAGCAGGCTAGAAGTAGTCGACCATAATATCAATATATTTGACATTTTGCATGCGCATTGGAATATAAGTTTTGTTTAATACATCAATGCATCGCTGTCACGGAATACTTTTAAGGTATAAGAATTATTCTCGTGCGTTTCTTTTAACATGCAGCCAGTATTGTCAATTTGTCATGATACAAGTCATATATATTATCAATATATTCAATTAAAAGAGTAATTAAAACTACCTCCAAGCCTGCATTAGACAATAAGCATCATTAAACCATTTTCTTTATATATTAAGATTGTTTGAAGCAAATTAATGTTTCCAAAGAAACAAGTCATTTTTGATAAGAAATTGTGACATGATTACTCATTTCATCCTCCCTGGTTGTAGCGAACACATTTCAATTATCTGTACGCTCACAAGACTTGAAAAGAAAAGCACAAGCGCAACTCAGAAATTGAAATACTAACTGAGTAAGTGTGTTTTTTGGTGGACTGGTGTATTTCTCATTAATTTGATCATTGCAATATAGTATTATGCTCAGGGAAATAGGAAGACTACCACATACCGCTCATGTTACCAAGCTTTTACTTTTTAGGACTAGCTATTCTCTGCGCGAGGACCTGATAACGTTCTCGGTTTCTTTTAATAGTAGCCACAAGCTAAAAAAATACTTTCCATCTTTTATTTCACACTCAATATTACGTCGACAGTTGGAGCGGGAAATTGGTGCGCCGAACACTCCGTCACCAAGACTATAGCTATCAGCTATACACAAAAAACACCACAAGACGGTTTACACAATACACGGTGACAACATAGAATACAACCTAAATCTTTCATACCAATATACTAAAATGTCTGAGAAAATGTGTAAGACCAAGGTCTGTGTTTTGTAACAACTCCATTCTTGCGACTATATCGTGGAAATAAAACGTTACATTTTGAGTATTTTGGAATTAGTTTGGATGTTTTCCTTTGGTAAAATATTCATTTTGTATTTATTCTACCAGCGCCGTGTAAGAACAAAAATTGCAGTAATATACATTTTTATTTAAAAGATGTGAGCAGCAATTTAATTTCGAAAGCCTAGAGGGGTTTGCTTTCCCTGATTTCATTTAGAACAGAGTTCCATAGTTTAGCACCATCATACATTAAGCGATTTTTCATGCTATTGGTGCGTGGTTGCGGGACGAAGACCAGTAGAAATTTTGCGAAGTTTGTAATCGGTTCCTCATTTTTGTACTTAAAGAGGTTTATAAGAAACTCCGGTCTTGTTTTATTTCGAGCTTTGTACATCATTCTTGCTTTTGCCTTGTTTCTCATAATATCAAGTGGCTTTAAGCCTAGGGCACAGGCAACTGAGTGATCTACATCACTGCTCTACAATACGCTCTCCGTAAGTCTCGCAACATCCCAGTAGAAAATGAGTGACGCTATCCTGCACGGAAATCCATTTGGTAATCCTTTACCTAGGCAGTTGTATACTGAGAAGAAAATGCGGTTGCTTGTACTACGGTTCTTCACATGAAACCGTGTAATAATCATGAGGCCAGGGTGCGCTTTGGTAAACTTTTTAAAATTTCCTTGCATTTTACTAATTATTGAATAATTGTAATATATTTTCAGAAATGTCGCACGCAACATTAATGGTAACATGTTTGGTACTCGCTATTGTTGGGAAATCTCTGGCTTCAGATACTCAATATCTGAACTGTTTTCAGACATGCGAGGAAAATTTTCTGAAAGACTGCAGCCCAGAAGTGAGCAAACGATCTCCAGTGAATTGCGGTTCATCTACTGTTGACGCTGCTAATGCGTGGTGCCAGTCCTCTTGTTCGAAGTTCTTGCAGTCTTTGCCTTCTGATGACATGTTGCAGAACGATGAGTCTGAGGAGTTTCAGAAAAGAGAGCTGGATGAACTCAAAAAACTCATCGGAGTCTGAATATTAAAACTTTACCTAACTACAATATACTATATGAACTAAGCTAAGGTTGCCTATCTCTATACAACTTCTACAAGACTAAGTCGATAAAAATAAAACAGCGAAGTTAAGAAATGTTTTTATACGCTTCCTCTGGTCTTATCATCCACAAAACACACAGTTACCTCAGACCCCAGTCGAATTTAAATCTCATGGGCAGCGCGGATGATAGCAGAAGTGTGCTTCGTGACCGGCAATGGTACCAATTCTCAACGGTTTTGTACGCCCAAACACGGCTACAAAAAATGAGAGTCAAATTTCCTGTTGGGAAATCTCTGCTGGGGCGTTTGTGTAACATATGGACAAGTTCAGTGTGTTTTTAATTAAACACTTGGTTATTAGTTGAATGATTTGCTACATACAGTGAACAATAAAAATCGGTTGTTTTCGACTGCTCTTTTAATAATCATGGTATAATGTTAAACTTGAATGATGGCTCTTTAACAATAAACTTCACATCTCTTTTTTCAGAATATTCAATTAACTATTTATCCAAGAGCGTGAAAATATAACGCAGAAGATGTTGCAACAAACAAGCTGTCAACTTCAAATTGAATTCCAAATTATATTACAACAAAAATTTTAATCACAATATTTTAATGACTGTATAATGCCCTGGCTGTGATAAAGACTTTCCTCTCGAACTTTTTCTAAGTTTCTTATAGTTTGTTCTTTAAAGTTTTGCATGGTGTTTAGATATAATAAATTATTGAGACATTTGTGGTATTTTTCACCATGTATTTTATTTAGTCTGAGCTTTCGGCCCGTAAGCCCGGGCCGTCTTCACAGAAACTAATTAAAATAAACTTATAGTTTCTTAGTATTCCTACTACATGATCAGCATTTCTTACAACTAAAAGCAATCACTATGGTTGAAAGGCTAATACATGATGCAATTGCAATGTCAGTAGCGACAGGTACTTAGATACAGACTAGATAGGGAATGTATGCCTCACAATGTATGTGGAGCGCAGGGTGCAGTTTTTGAAGTCACTTCGAAATCATGGCAGCACTATTCTAGTGCAATTTTACTGAACTTATTCACTCTCCAACTCCTTCGTGGCAGTCATATACGCAGTTTATGATCGTACAGATGTATATACACTAAAGAGAAGACAAAGTTAATATCAATTTAAGAAGAAACAATATGCGTTTCGGCAACGCTCTTCAGGTGGGTGCAACGTCCGTTCACTGAGTGTGACGAGTGCTTATTGAGCATGACCATAAGCACGATGCATACCGCTTGAGTGATAACTGATCAACGACTTTTTGCAAACTACATCCCCAATCAATCACCATGGTTAACACGTTGATGCTCGCTGAAATTAATTAAGTTTACCACTACGACAAAACCACAGTGAGTTTGTCATGGCAATACAGCTTATTACAAGAATGAAAGTGGTTCGTTCTCCGTGTTCCATGTTTTGTTGATAATGGTTTCAAGCAGCAACGATCGACTGGCTAGTACTACGATTTCATGCCTTCGTATTATATAATATGATAATATTCCATACTAATACATATTCCATACTTTGCGATAAACGAGGTGGGGAATGAACAAAATTACCTTACGCAATGCAGTCGGCAATCGAACATTTAAATTAGAACAAGTTTTATCTGAAAGCTATGCCAACTAATTAACTCATTTTCTTTGTTTAATAGTCAAGACCTGTTTTGATATATTATAATATGAGATTAGTAGCCAAATTCTGTTTCGATATGTTAGCAGGTTTTATAGCAGTACTGATCTGTGTCACTGTTACAAACTTATGTAACATGTTCATTTCAGTAGTTTGCGTCAAGGGACATCAGCTCAAATCAGAGCTTACACAGTTTATTCTAGAAAGAACATTCTCGCACAAGGTACAACATGACGTTATACTTGCGTCAATGAAGAATGCGTTTTATTTGAAAAGTGATCATTACATTGCCTTTTCACTGACCACAGATTACAGCGAATTGTAGGTCAAGTAAATTAAAGAGGGCTATGTCATGGGTAGTGTATACCTAACTCTACCCAGTCTCGAGTACTACTTGGAGCACTCGTTTAAACTCATTTCCTCACTATAGAAGGATTCCAACTACGATTACTACTCTTTTTTTACAGCAAAGAGATAGCACAGTAAAAGCTGATCTTACTAAATTTTAACGACGGTAAATTTGTAAATCTCTCATTGTCTTGGAGTCATTGCGAAAGAGGGTTCAAGTGGTTCAACCTTCCAAGATATGCTAGATTAAGATGAGCCTTGACAGTAAACAAGCACCGTGTGAAGCAAATTTTTGCTTTTCAAACTAGCTACATTTTTTTGGCGTCGAAATAGAGTAGGATAGTTTGAGTCATTTAAAACTGACTTTTTGTGTACAATAAATTCGCATGCTATATTTTGTTTTGAATTATTTTAATTAACGTCAAAATTATATTTTATAATATAGTTGTGATAAAGTAGCCAATTATAAATGGCCTGTAACAGTGAGATTTATAATTCTATAGGCAGAAAAATGCAATGAAGTTTCCATTATTATTAAAATTATTATTGCTTCTGGTAATATGACATTGATTCTTTCACTGCAACAACCATGGAAAATATTGTGAGTCACTTAGAAAAGTCTTCAAAAAACGGAAATGCAATAATGAATGTATAAGAGTAATAAGACAACTCTTCCATGGTCTTGCTGACCAAACATGGCCAGACCAAATCAGGATCTTCTTTCTTACTGCTACGCGTAGTTTCGACTCATCAACTTCCGACTGTCATAAAATGAATTTCAAAATTCAGTTTTCTCTTACTACTGTCACATTAGGAACTGAATTACTTTAATTAAGAAAAAAAGTAAAAACTTCAATTATATTCTAATAATCGGAACTGTCTTAGCAAATCTAGCTTATCACATCATGGACTCTGGCTGAAGTAACAATTTGAAGCCTAATCGAATAGTATGCGCGCTTTTAAGTGCACTATATTAACCTTGTTTTGTTACAGTTCGGTTTTCATGCATGTTATCGCCTTTTATAACATATTTTTCTGTCTTTACTTTGGATTTTCCTCACGAGACGTAAGGGTAAAACTAAAGGAAGTGAAACTCCTTCACTTAAATTCCACTACTGTAACACTACCACAAGCAAGCAAGCAACCGTTAACTGCTAACGTTTTTTCATGTTTGTCTGTTTGAAAGTTGGATGTTTGCCGTTTATAAAGTGCACATTTGAATAAGGGGAATAGCATGTTTAGACAGAAAATGGGCGTAACCTGTCAAAACATGGACAACGCTCCTTCGTTCAAACGTACACATTTCAAACGGCAAAAGCGAAATTTTAAAACGTAAACAAACATCAAAACACTTTGCAGTAACGGTTGCTTGCAAATGGTTACATTGTCCTCGAAAAATGAAAATGATGACACCTTGAATGATGGGATATTATGATTTTCGTGACTATAACGCTTCCAAATGAAACGCATGTGACTTCATCATGAGCGGGTTTACCACAGGCAGAGCGGTTATACTGACCATAATTGGTTTGAGGAGGTCTTGCGTCTTGAGAACGGAAGCAAATAAAACCGCATCATACTTGAAACATGTCCGCAATGACTATCTATCCTTGAGCAACCCGATTTGTAATATCATTTCCTTAAATTCTAAAAATGAGAAACTGTTTCGGATATGGTTAGTGCCATGGTAAGCATGAACATGGTACTAATGTTTTAAATTATGTCATGATATTCGTAATGAGTCTGACTAATTGTTTGATAACTCCAAAAGCATTATTTTGACTGTAGTTATCACCAAACAATTCAAACAAAATTTTTATTGCCACTACAACTGTAAACTAGACGACAGTTACTTATCTATTTTTACTTATGTATTGCACTTTGCGTTCAAGTGGTAAGCGTCCCCAATTTTCGCGTTTGTTCAAGTTTCTCTAGCGGAACGTGCAGGTTTGAACGGGCAACCGTTACACGCTGTTTAAAAAAATTCCAACGTTTGTCGAATAATTTGAACAGTCACGTGATTAACATGCTATCAAATTTCTACCTTACTTTTTACTGAACTGTTTGCAATAACAGAAAACAATTCTACCAAACATGACGTAGAACCTGGATACATGTTAATCTCGTGCACAAAACCTGTTCGAATTGTTCGGCAATCGTTGAAAATTTTTGTAAACAAAGTAACGGATTTCGGTTCAAAGTTCAAACTTGCACATTTCGCCTGAGAAACGTGAACAAACGCGAAAAATTCGGGAGGCTTACCAGCTGAACGCAAATGGTAATAACTAATTGATAATAACTAAACGTTACTAAGTGTTCATTTGTTAAGAGGAACATGCATGATACTAAATTGATCTCGTGAATATCATGAGTCGTGGTTTCAAGTCAAGCGCGGAAGTGAATAAAACCACTACTTCAAGTGCCTTTTTAAATTAAATCCTGGAATGGGGAAAAGTTGAAACCATTCCACACAGGATTGTTATTCTTTTATTGTCTCGTGTAACTACGGAAATGTTTTGCGCTGGCAGAACGGCACTGACGATGGTAGATGAGCTATGGACTAAAAATGTCCGTCCCTTGAGTTTAATTTGACGGTTTCTTTACCTCTATTGTAGTACTTGAGACGTCTGTCGTTATTTAACATGCAGGAGCGTCATTGTTAGTTATGACGAGAATCTGAAACTTATGTTTATCATTTTTCGATTTCATTGAACTTAATTTGATATATAACCCTATATATTGTCATAGATTCATATACGTATATTTGACAAAATACACTTGAACTAAAGTGAAAAAATGGTAATTTGCACTTTTCCCAGCACTGAAATTGCTATTAACTTTTATCAATTCCTAAAACTTGTTCTCGAAGCTTTGCCAGCTTCTGATTTTCGCGGTTTGAAAAGTATAGTGTGACGGTGATGACTTCTGATCTGGAAGATTAAAGCTTGTCGCAACGTTGAAAGACATCAACAATGAAACTTAACAACCTTCGAGCTATTATTTTCTAATGTGTCATGCATGTTGTACTATACTCTACCACTAGGGTAGGGTTTTTTGTGTATGTCGTACTTCATATGCGTAAAAAAGTAAAAAGTGCTAGAGGCAACGAACTTTCTAAATTTGACGAAATTTCTCAATATTTTCTTCCTCATGACTTGGCAGCTGAGCATGACCACAATACAACGTAAGTGTTTCAAGTGCATGGAATCTTCTACGTTGAACCAGCCCAATGATGGGGCAGTGACTCATCAATCATTAAAGTGCATTGAGCCAGATATCCGCTTGGTATAGGATGATATATATAGAGAGTGCAGGAAAGTGTAGTTTCATATTGCAGTCGCCTACAAGGTGAAACAATACAATCTGGAACTATTCATTGGTCAGCATAACTCAAAAGACATCAGTTACCAGGTACGTTATTATGTTTCATTGTTGGCTACACATTGATCTCTCTATTACTTACCGAAGCTTGCGTTAGATCATTTTGTACATACAGTACAAGTATTGCAGTCGTTAACGTGCATGGTGCAAATCATGCAACCAAGGACCACGTTTTTATTAGTTTTTATTATGAAAAATAGCTGACTATATCGCAGGCACATTGTCTCATACACGCAAATTAAGATAATTTGAGATGAGAATTTCATTTCCTTTCGAACTACCGTAAGTGGCCTACTGCTTCGTTGTATAGCAGAAAAATGAACATGGGGTTTCGGTTTTTCAGCCCGCTCGAATTCTTCACACGGAATTCCTTACAGTGACACACACAGCCGCAGGTCATGAAAATGCATGCATTACGATGTTATTGTACTCGCAACTTTTGATTTCTGAAAACATAACTGCATGCGCGCTGTTTGTAATAATATTCATTGCTATAACCTGCTTATCATATTATGGTTAGCGTTTGTATAATCTGCAAACATGATGAGCGCATGCAGTTCGTCAACGAGATGGTGTTCACCTGTTTCCATTATCCTAAACAGTTCGCGCAGTGGTGGGGGCGAGCGATTTGAGAACGAGGGGGACTTCGAGTGCCGAAAGGGAGAGCAGCCACTAGGGAAGTGCGGGGGCATACTCTCCCGGGAGTCCCTGAAACGCGTTTTTGGGGATTTTGGCCTAAACATTACGAGGTTCAACAAGAATATGATTTTGCTAAACTATATAATTATATAGTGCAAATGGCCTATACAGTAAACCTCACCGAGCACATTCAAACCGCAAATTTAAATTGTTGATCTTTCAAATTACACAGAAACCACAGACCGTATCGATATAGTACCACTGCAGCGTTCAGCTTGAGCAATCAGTTATATTTTTTGGAAAAAATAAAGTAGTAGGCTAAGAATTTATCTAGATCAATTTATCATTCAAGGATTCTGTACAAAGCTTCTCTGGTTCAGGAGCAGAGATGACAGGAGTTTAAAATTTTAAAATCTTTCAGAAACATTAAAAATATTTAATGCAGTTTTGTACAAGCGTGCTTCTGTAATTACTGATTACTTTACATCTTTTTTTCTAGTTTAAGATGTACATTGCAAGCATTTTAATCGCGATTATTTTCGTCAATCTGAATTTATCTGCAGCACAATCAGGTACGTTGACATATGTGGTAAGAACAAATAATATCTAAGCTTCGCTTGAATCTTTCTTTCCTCAATGGTTTTCTGCAAAAAGATGAGCGAAATGAACAAACTGGCAAAAATACCTTTGCACATAACTTTGCATTACCTGAACTCAGTTTTCCACCAATATGTGAGTTCTGATTCTACTTTTAGACTTGGATCTGCCTTCTTTATGTTGTATCACCGGTGATAGAAGAAGTTTTAGAATCAACACGACTTTCGTCACGCCTGATTGCAAAGAACAGTGTGTGTGTACCCTGGACGCATTTCTTGCCTGCATTCCTTTTTGTCCTCAGCTAAAAAAAGATTGTCCTCCTCATCTGATCAAACAGGATGTTGGACAGTCTGTCACAAAAGGTGGTCGAACTTGTTCCTGTCCAAAGTATGAGTGTGTGGCTCCACTTGGTCAAGGTAAGTGGCTCCACTTGGTCAAGTATTTGCCTTTTCAAAAAATGCTGTCTCGACTAAATTGCGAACGGAAATCAAGTAAAAATAGTATGCAGACCACGATGGAGAATAAATGTGAAAACATAAGCCGGCTGAATGTTATCTTGAACATTTTGCATTGAATTAGCCTTTTTCACTCTATGGGACCTTTCGTGTTACTCAGAAAAAATCGAACCAAATTTCTCGTTTCTCAGTAAACTCTGAGACTGTAGTTAACTCTGTTGTTAATCTCAGCGCTAGACTCTAAACTTTGCCGAGAAAATACGAGGTAAAACAGTGCACATTTGCGACACGTAATTACGAAGAAAATTTCGGAATTTAATCCAAATTCTTAGTCGATGTGAAGGTAGCAAGTGTCAAACAATTGTTAACAAGCATAGCACTTTATATCTTTTCTTTTGATAAAAAATTGTGGTCAAAAACAATGATTTTGCCACCGAAAAATGGCGGGTTTAAGGCTAGATCGCATAGTGTAAGAAAGGCAAATTCTTTCACGTAATTATCTTGTCTCTTCTAAATTAGGTAGCATGCTTACTCAGTGCACAGTTGGAAATAAGCGTTACAAAGAAGGAGAGACGTTTGTTAAGAATTGCAAAGAAAAATGTCGTTGTGGAATGAGTGGTCAAGTAGATTGTGTTCCTCTATGTCCAAAATTTAAACCCTGTATGGTGGACCACACAACAAAGAAAGTTCCAGTACCAATACCGTTTACAAAGCGGTGTCGATGTTCAGCACAGGCTTGCAAACCATTTCCATACAAAGGTAAGTTTTATCTTCATTTGTTGATTCAGTCAGAACCAGATTGATCGACCCAGACGACCCTCTTTCGATGAAGTGACCATGACAACAATTCTACCGACAGGAATTCTAATTGACGAACCTAGTTTAATTTATTCTTGTAACTGCAACAAAAGGTACGGCGTCACCAGTCACCAGTAATAAACGGCGTCATCAGTAACAAAAAGTACGGTGTCACCACGAAGGCAAATCGTGACAAATAATCGCGATGTACCTTAACACAGTTTTCGTTACTTTTAGACCATTGTCTAGTGAATGATAAGAAGTACAAGTCCGGTGACACTTTCTTTTCGTCCGACTGCGCTAACAAATGCTCATGTCTCCCTGGAGGAAAGATAACATGCGAGACACTTTGCAAGCCTCAAAGCCACAATTGTGCAATGAACGAGCAAGCAGTTCCAGTTCCAGTGTCACAGACATCTGGCAGTACTACTTGCACATGTCCAACTTATAAGTGTGTCAAGAACAATCAATTGATAGCTGTTAAAGGTCAAATTGTTAATCAAAAACCACCAGGTAAATGACATTACGATGTAGAAATACTGTATTTATTCAACAATCATTTAACTCTAGCTCACTCCCTGTTGCTTTATTATAAAAAGACTGACGCAGTAACCATTGGAATGCGACAAAACGTGTAGTAGAACTATTTTATGTGAATGCCCTAAAATTCCAAACCTCAGTAAAACACGTTTAATGAACATTTTAAGTTAATTTATATATTGAAAATATCAGCCACTTTAGCTCAACCTGACAACGCTGTTCATGGCGGTGTCATTACTTCTCTTTACATTAAATTTCCTGGTGCTAATGTTATTGTTAATGTTTTTGCATCTGTTTTTTGTAGTGCAACAACGAGTCAGACCCAGCTTCCACCAGTGCACACTACCTGCAGGAAAAATTTACCCTGTAGGCTCAAGTTTCTCTAACAACAACTGCGCACAGAAGTGCGATTGTCATAACGGAAAACATGGCGGGCCTGCCGTGCTCTCCTGCGTCCCATTGTGTTCATCTTATGGTCCATCTCCCAGTGCTTCATGCAAAAAAATTGTTCAAGAGCCAACATATATTCCTGATGCCGAAGGGAAAACGTGCTCTTGTCCGCGGTGTGTATGACTAGGCAATATTGGTCACCGCAACGAAGCAACGGCGGCTGTAATGTATACTAGCATTTTGCTATCTTTGCTTTTCTTTACGATTGCATGATTCAGATGGGTGGTGATTCAAAACCGAAGATGATTGACAATAAGACTTTAAGACAAAGAAATAGTTTACTATCCTACTAATTAAATCAATCCTAACAAATTTTCAACCAAGTAATTCGAATTTGTAGTTATAAACAGAAATAAAAATTTGTTATTCATATTACAATTACAAAATACATTTTTCGCGTGCATATGACGTACTTTTATATCATCGATGTTTTAGTAAATTTCTACCATGACTGGCTCTTACTAATACAAAAGCGCAGTTGAAGTGCTGATTTTGATGAATTTTCTATAGTAAGACGTGTTTTGTCTGGTTAATTGTCTGGGGCCGGTTGTTCGTACGACGTTTAACTTAAACGGTGGATAAGTCAGAATTCAAAAACACTCCCACACATTTTTCATGTTGTTTGAGGAATACATGAATATGAATTCTATATATTGAACTTATCCAATTCTATATATTGAACTTATCCACCGTTTAAGCTAAACGCACATCGAACAACCGGGCACTGATGAGTTGAATAAAAATCGCGCAAGATCGAAAACCTCAGTTTCCACACATTCGTTCGAAGAAACACCGTTACATTGTTTTTCTACGTCTTCCATTCTTTTTTACTCAGCTTTTTAAACAATTTTTCTCCTGTCTCAAATTTAGCTGCTTACACTAAATATTGTATAACAAACTTTGTTTCAATTAGCTAAGTAAAAACTGTATATTTCGTTTGGTTAAATTGTGGTTTTTCCTTCAAACTTCTACAGTTTCTGAAGTAACGGTACATTTGTTTCAGTAAAGTGAAGCGCTAGGGATAAAATGAAATCGAAGAAAAGAAAAAAACATTGTGTGCTTATCACTCGATGACGTCCCAACACCATAGCCGTATCCAAAAAACAGTGGAAGTCTTCCTAATTTTTATTCAGCTATATGATATTATGTTTCAACTACGCAAAAAAAGGGCTCGGCAGCAGACCAACGGTGCGTCACTGGTTTTCCATCAATCAATACATGTCTTATTGAGATCTACTAAATCGCTTCAGTGTCGCGTCGTCGAGAAGCCGGGTTCATATTTCGTCTTGAAAGGCACTTTAACACTGAACACTATCACGTAAAGTTCTAGCGCAGTAAAACGTTAACGAATTAAAGTAAGTATATTTTCACCTTATTGTCGCGTATACTTATATAGCCACAGAAGAAAACATTTAAACAATTTATTACATTAATGACTGTCGTTCGTAATCTGTTTGGTCGAGGAACGTTTTGTCGGAGTGCATGATCAATGAATTTAGTGACATTTGTCAGACTGTCAGTGTACTACTGGAGAGTTTTACACTTCATATCGTTAACAACTGTCTATATACAAAACAAAGAGCTAGCTCTCTACAAAAGCTAGTACAATGTACCAAAAAACTACTGTCTATACCAATGTACTACAATATTAGTGAAAACAGAGAACTAAACAGCGCAGAACGTTCTAATAGGGCAAGAATCTAAAAAACTTGACGTGGTGTTCTTATGGAAACAAATATGCCAAACAAGTTGCTTTAAATTGCAATGTTTTTTCCACTAAACATTTTTGAGCCCAAGAAGTTTCGAGAATGCTATGCAGCTAATCTGTCAATTCACGATTTTCCCAGCATATCTTGTGCGTCAGGCGGAAAAGTATGATTATCATTTTTTCCATCAGTCAGCTCAGATAACATTCACAGCTGGCCATCTCTAAAAAGGGGGAACGGAGGCTCGAGAACTCGGAAATCTTGACTAGATAGATAGATAATTACTATTTACTATTACTACTTTATTAACTATTTACATTAATTAAAAACCTTAAGTTAAAAATACTACTGAGGCGGAATTAAGAATTCTTATTTA
>JAODVM010439827.1:0-23610 GCA_025400095.1 Phenganax marumi
CTTTTAATTGACCACGCAAGCGTCAAGTCAAAAAGCATAGGAGCAAGCAGTCCAGATGTATATATGTCAGTGGTTGCGTATCATTGTATAGTGAAACTAGATGGAACAAAGTCGTCTGAACGAAAAGTTGTTTTGAGAACATGCTTTCTCTTTTTGGCTTCGTTTGAACATCTCCATTTCATACACTGAGGATGAAGATATCGTTTTGAAGGGCAAGGCAACGAGCTGCTAGAGAGCCTCTAGAGTTCTGTAGCCATGACATTACACATTCAGGGCATGCTTACATGGAGGCGAGTTACTCGGTCAGTTACCGAGTAACTCCCTTTGCCAGGACGAGCAAGCGTTGTGTTTACATGTGACCGAGCAACTCGGCATATACTCCAGTCAGACTCTAATATAGGTTACAGCTCTTCCACTTTAATGGAAAATAATAACAGGTAATGAGGTAGTAATGACAGCCGCGTACAGAACTGACGAGAATTCTCTTGGCCTAGCCGGATTTCGCCTTTTCTTGCCGAGATCTCGGCAGCAAAATACGGGATCTCGGCTAAGCGAGTAATTTGGTTGTTCCATGTAAACAGTCAGCAGGGTAAACTACCTATTATATAGAATAGCCGGGATCTCGGTCAAGCCGAATAACTCGCCTAGCCGGGTAACTCGCTTCCACGTAAACAGGCCCTCAGAGTGCATGAAAGGCGTGCTTGAAATACTGCTAAAACGCCCTTCGAAAATTGAAGAAATTCTAGAAAGCTCTCCAAAAGACATTAATGCAAGTTTATAGCGACATTTGGCGATGAAGTCCCGGGCGGAGAGAAGTTCGTTCACCAGTGGCACACCAAACGCAGCAGCGCCAGACTTTGGTGACTGATAACGTAATAAAAGACCCCAACAGTTCGACTGTGGATACAATGAAGGACCGAATTTAAGCTATAAACTAGCCAAACTTATAAACAAGGAAGAGGCAGAGGAGCTAAAATGAAAAAATATAACCAACCAGAAAATTCTGAATGCTTACATGGCAAATATAAACACAAAAATATGGAATGCTGATTTGCGACTCGAAAGTTTTCAAAAAACACTCATTAAAGCAAGTTGTGCCTTTTAAAGCGTTAAAACTTGTAATAAAATGTGTGAAATTACACAGTAACTCCTCAGCGGTTTTCTGATAGCCGTAAAGGCAAGATAGTCACAGGCTTTTTTGTGAGGGGCAAAAGAAGTGGGTATCGTCCATATCAGAGCAAACAGTACATGCCGGTTTTTTTGTTCTCTACCAGAGAGTCTGTGTTCCTTGTGTGTACTGTTTTTGCTTACCAATATTACGTTAATTCTTTTCCAGTTATACTGCTTTAAAATATTGCATAATTCTTGTAGCTCCAAGGCAATAATGTGTCGTAGAAGTGAAAATCAATTTACGCGAACAAGTCTTATAAGTCTCATGCGATGTCTTAATTATTTGTGGCCACGCTTAACAAGATAGCTACACAAGAAGCAAAGAAAGATGAAATACGAACTTTTATTTCCACTTTAATACTTCACATTTCTTACAGGCGTATTATCCGAAGCAAGTTTTCGTCTTTCGAGAGCATAGTCTCGAATCATATGGAATTTGTCAACAGATTTTAGCGAGATCGTTAAGTAAATCGCTCTCCACTTCATTCCTTTAAAATGCTTACGAACGTTTTATACGAAGGGAGCTTTCGTGTTTCCGGAAGACTCGCTTCAGATATAATACTAAGTCTCAGCGGGGCCCATGCTATATCAATGGAAATTCTTGTATACGGTACTTGATTCAGGAATCCGGGACTTTCCTTTCGCACAACTACATGACGTCATTTCTTACATTTAGTAATTACTTTCGACCAGGAAATGACGGAAAGATATCTTTTCCATATCGGAGCAGTTATTAGATTTTTTAGACAACAATCGTTCTATTAATGCGATGGCATTGTTTTCCTATACAGTGCACACTCTGCACTCTTTGTCGTTATATTAATCGATGATATTTTGTCCTGCCCTTTAAGCCTGTCGTACTGACGAAGTACTTATTGACAGAACATTCAAAGTAAAGCCAGGCAATTTTCCAGCGCTCTTTCATTAAAACTTGACTTTCTTTTTCTTCAAAGCATTTAATTCTACTACTCAATGAACAAGAGAACTATTTTATCCAATGGAAAGCAAATTTCTGAGCCTTGATTTCATTTTATTCAGTGGAAAGCGTTTTTTTTGTCCGAGAGGGGACGGCTTGCTCGAAAGGTGGATGGCTATCCTCTAAATAGTGATTTTTGTGTCCTTCATAAAATTTTTCATTGATCGTTAACGACTTATATCAGCAGATTAAAGTCTTTAATGTTTATATCGTTAACTAAAATGGAAGTTTCGGCGTATTTTGTCCGATTTTGTGAACTGTAGGCACTCTAAAGAAATACCACAAAGGAGACTACGGTCACGTAAACAGTATCCTACGCAAGCTTTTGGTCTTCAACAAAACCTGTCGAAAAGTGAAACATTTACAAAGATAATCAAAATTCCATTTGCTAACAGATGAAGATCCATTTGCAATAGATGAAGCAGCTTTGAATCAAGCCTCGTCAGTCATTGTTCGAATAAGTTCTTTAAAGAAAACCTGAAGCAGTGTATTTCCATGCCACAGACAACGAGGTCAACAAAACATCTTGGATAAAAACTTGAATTCCAGCAAACTCTTAACAAAACTGTAGCACAATATTAACGTGGAACAGAGAAAGAGTTCAACAATGTACCTTTGAATTAAGTCACTTCAATGCCAATAAATCTTTAAAACAACTGAAGCCCTATATTGCCATACGACAGAGAGCCAGGTCAGCGAAACAGCTTTACGTTACTTTACTAACAAAATAGCAAAACAGCTTAACGTCAACTAGCAAAACAGCATAACGTGTAACAGAGAAGGAGACCAACACAGTGCCTACAAATATTATTGTCTAATAGTCCACTTCAATCGAATTCAAATAATTCCTTAAAGAACTGAAGCACTATATTACCAAGCAACAGAGAACGAGTTCAAGGAACTAATCTAAGTGACAGCACTTACCACGATTTCCTCTGAGTACAGATCGACGCTGCCTTTCGACGTTACTTTCAGCTAAACCAGTAGTTTTCAACATGACTAGTTCGACATTTCTTTTATGACTAGCATTTTCACTGAACAAACCTGGCTAATGATGTAGACTATTCACGCGGAGTACGGAGTCACATTCTGTACATCTTTTGAAAATTCTCTCCAGATGCTATAAACAATGTACATGTATAAAATGCTCGTTTCAACTTTGATACAGATTGACGAGTGCAAGTGATATTACCTTTTAGATGCTGTACAGGGTCGTTTGCTTGAACCAGTCATAGAATTTTAGATTTTCGGCTTCACGAACGCATAAAAAATTTTCTAAAGCGCTGTACAACAATGAATCAAGTAATTAAAACCTACTATGTACCAAATACAACTTTAATCCTAAAATATAAAAAAAATAAAAGGCATACTCCTACTTTGTAAAATATTTCTTCACTAAGATATAATGTTAACCGTCTTTCTGAATAAAAATGTCTTCAATTGGTTCTTAAAAGAATCTAGAGATTCACACCGTCTAATTGAGATGGGGAATGAGTTCCAAACTGACGGAGCAGCACTCTTAAACGCTCTGTCCCCCCGGGGTCTTGGCTTTAGTTCTGGGAACTTGTAGTAAGAGACAATCATCCGACCTTAATTGATAATTGCTTTGGTGTTTGACGGACAGCAGGTTTCTGATGAAGAGCATTGTACGTTAATAGTGCAATTTTGAAATCCACTCTAAACTTTATTGGTAATCAGTGAAGATATATTGGAACTGGAGTAATGTGTGCAGTTCGGGGTGGAAGACATGTCATCCTCGCTGCGGCCTTGAGAATCTTCTGCAGGCGGTGTATTTGATATTGTGGAAGCACCAACCAATAAAGAATTGCAATAGTCAAAATAAGACGTGAAAAATGCGTGTCAGCAGTCACAAACAATGTGTCTTCAACATACAACCTCATGTCCATCTTAGCCCGCAGTTGGTTATGTAGCAGAAGTTTCTCAAATAAAAATTTTCTCATTGCCAGCAAAGCAGTTAATGTTTATCTATGATTTTTTTCAGTGCAAAATTTCCTCTTGCTGAAAATAGTGGATGTCGTACGTCGGAAGCAACACCTAAAGGCCCATTTACAAAGGGCGATTTTTGCTGCGACATTTCTGCTGTTGAACGATGTCATAAAGTTTATAACTGGCAAATGCACTTGGTCTAACAATTTTGCCAATGGACGAGCCAGTCAACTTACTCGATTACATACGCCAAAAGAAGAAAAATCGCAGCAAAAACCGCCCGTGTAAACGGGGCTTAAGGCATGTCTGCTTTGTCTTCAAACTACGGTGATTTGTTCTCCACGACGCAAATCACGAAAAGTTAAAAACACACAGAATATGCTTCAGTGATATTTTCCGTCACACATTAACATTTCTTACTTACCCGATTTCTTACAAATAGTGTGTGTTGCACCAATCTACGCTAGTGTGTTCCAGTCTTAAGTCTTGTGAACTGATCTGCACCATTTGTTTGAAAAAGCTACGAATAAGAGTTTACTGGCATCTGCATTAAAAGCCGCTGTACACCACTTCGACAAACCAGTACGTGTGGACTGGAGATGACTTTGGGGGGCGAAACTTATAGATACAAAACCTGTCTAGGTATATTTTTTATTTTTCTTGTCTTTGTTCGTTTCTTTGTTTTGCGTAAAAGATTCTATACAAGTTTTGTATTAATATTTTCTCCCCCACCCAAACTTATTCCCAGACTTCACGGACCACTTTGTCAAATTAGTGTATCAGTTTGTTCATGTATTCCTTTGTGCACGACCGATTCATGAAAGGAGGATGGTTTATTTTGTTTCTTTAATTTCATTATACCCGTATCGAAAAAAAATTTAGTACTCCAAGAATTCTATATTAATTTAATTACAAATAGTGACAGACAAACCAATGAGACCCACGAATATGTAGCTAACAAGTGCGACCTAAAAATTATATAATATATAAGCACATTCAGAATACAATCATGTCCACAGCTTTGTTATTATTCCTTCAAAAATCCGTCGGCGAAGTCGTTCACACTACCCCAGTTTCTTGAACCTGAAACAACACGCAGAGTAAATTGCCGCATTATTTCATTTAGTTGACAGGTGAAACGGAGTTATTCAGTTTGACAAGCTACTGACGTGTTTCCTCTAATGTGCGCTTAGCCTCAATTATACGCCCCCATCTAATAGACCCCTCTCAATCTATATAGAAATGACAATTAACGCTTCCCTCTATTGAACGTCTCTCTTTGGTAAATGCCCCCTCCAAAAGCGGCGTTTTAGTCCAATAATTGCAGGGACAATATAAAACTCTATATGGTATATGCATTTTTAAATATGTTTTGATTCATGTATAAAAAATATTCATTTGATCGATTCACGATTAACCTTTGTAGTAAAATATCAAGTCTTCCTATTGCTCCACTTTTGCTAGTTCTTTTATTCGAAGTGTAGCAGCTCTTTTTTTTCCTCTGGAATGAGCTTGCTACTACTGTTGTGATTAGATTCTCCATGGACGCAAGGGTCATTCTACATTAAAGTTTACTTTGTTTTTAGTACAAAGTTTCTTCGAAACTTTGCAGTATTGTGCCAAGTGGCGAAAATTCACACGAGTCAGTCATAGTGTAAACTTTCCGGGGGGATGTGTAAGATTTATATTCGTTGTAATATAGTACTTTGTCAGTGTTTTCAAGATTATTTCGGCAATCCGAGATGCGTTGTTCAAATATTGTCCAGGCCTTCTGCCAAATTCACAAAGATTGCAAAAGTAGTATATAATATGACAGTTCACCCTCAAAGGCTTTTAACTTCAATTTCCTCTAATACAAATATATACTAAACGCCCCCTCCAAAAAGGGGGCGTTTATTAGAGTTATTTCAAAAAAATTAAAGCACCCCCCAATTTTTTATCAGATTAGTATAAGCTACTATTACGAAAAAGTCATTTTTAGGGGGGGGGGGAAATGTAATTTTTTCAAAAAAATTTCCTATTTATGCTGACGTCAGCAAAAAAAATTAAAATATTTTTTTGGTCAGTGAAGCATCATAGATGAAAGCTTTTAACAGTTTTTAATGCAGGTTTATCGGGACACATCAAATTTTCTGGTTCTTCCCAGTCATGTGGATACTTTTTTTCGATTCAATATTTGAACATGGTAAATAAGCTTTTAGCTCTTGAATATCAATTCTCCAATCGTTTATACTTTTTCCTTTATTTGCATAATAACTTATTGTTTCTGTATTCACATTAAGATATTGACTTGCTACTTGGAAAACTCTTAGATTCTCTAGTCATCATACTCGTTATAATAACTTTCTTCGGTTTTCTTATGACTTTTCTACAATTCTTTTCAAATTTCTTGTTTTTTAGAGGCATTTCAATTCCAATTGCAAGGGCTTCACATATTTTAGCTGTATTCATTCTAGTTGTATATTTAATTCCTTGTTTCCTTGCTTGTTCTCTTAATTCTTTTAATCCCATTTATTTATTAATACAATACTTTTCTGTTAATTCAAACAATTTTGCTAATTAACCATCCACCAGCAATACCTAATACACCAGAAGCAACATGCTGGTATTCTTGCATTTCAATGGAAAGTTTATAATAATCATGTAAAACAGGTTCTCGTTCACAGTCTAAGTTTAGTTGTTGAATTTGTTTAAAAGCATTATACGTAGTGTTGATATCAGTATTAGCATCTGATAATTCTTGTTTATATTTTTCAAATTATTCTTCCTAGCAGTTTCTTTCTCGAACCAAACTTGTTTTTCATAAGCCAATTTTCCAAAGCCAAGTTATGTCTCTTCATTTCTTTTTGATATCCAGTGTGATTTAGATTACTAAATAAGAATCCAGCTCCAGCAAAAGCAAATGCATTAAATATTCCTCCAGCTATAGTGGCTGCCATTTATTTAATAGAATAAATTTTTTCTGGAATAATTTTCTTATCTTCAAGGTATTTTACCAAGACACTTCCAATCATAACGGCACCAGCAAGTTTTAATGTTCCATTAACACTTTGTGGTGTTCCTAAAGGTTCTTTTAATATCTTTTTACTAACCATAAAACTCCAACAGCTGCTAAAGTCAACACGATGGCATTGTAAATTTGGTTAGAAAGTTTAGTTTCAGAAATACTCATTTATTTATATATACTTAAGTATTTCTGTTAGTTAGTCAAATGTATCTAACTTATTCTCAGGTTTAGGTTTAGGTTCTTCAGTAACGACATGAGTAATAACTTTTGGTTGTAGATGTTTCTTAGAACTGTTTATGTAGTATATTATTCCAAGTCCAAGTATGCTAATCATACTAATGTATGGAATATATCCCCAGTCGTTGTCAGCTTGTTTGTCAAGCCGTGTTTTATTAGCTTCTTTAGCTTGTTTAGCTTGTTTAGACAATTCAGCTAATTTCTTACCCTGTTCAACTTTCTTTGGATCTTTTATCTTTTCTTGTGTTGTAATAACAGGTACACTTTCAGTAGACATTTATTTATTTATAGTTAAGTATTTCTGTTTATGTTCATAGCAACAACAGCAACATTGTTTACATTCCTTTGTCCAGTAGAAACCAACACATTCCTGAAGCAAGAAAATTTCTGAAAACTTTTATGAAAAAATGCTTGTTGCTACAGGACAAAGGAATGTGTCAACAAACGGTTACCAAGTATTATATTTCATTGTAGTGAAATTCAACTTTATTGTTATCACCACGAATACAGAATTCAACGTTTTGATCAAAAGCTTGCTTTATACTTTCTGGAGTTATATGAAAGAATTGACTAGCTTCATTTAGACTTGAAAAGGATTCATCCAACCTGATCTTATATGAATCAGCTTTACAGGTTTGACCATTTATTTATATATGTTTAATCCTTTCTATGATTACATCTATTTATCAGTTTCCACTTTTACAGTTAACCAAGACTCGTTGTGATAGTTACTTGCCATCAGCTCTATCCAGAAAAAGATATAGAAGACACTTATAGTTGGTATTACTGATTTTTGTATAATGTCACTAAGGAGAATTTATTTTTTAATCAGAAAAATTTGATTTTTGTTTATCGTTACTGTTTTATCTTTAAGGTCTACACTGTGAAGTGTATAAATATCAGCTGTTTTGTCTTTTTTAATTATCTTAATATGGTATCGTAGAATTAATCCAGTAATAATTCTATCATTATCAAAGGTGTGATTCAGTAGTGTAATTTTAGTCTTATCATTAATTTCCCCTGGTAAGTAGAAACAAGAGTTAAAAGGTGGAAATCCAGCTATAGTACTACTAGGATTAATGTAACCTGTTTTTAAACCTTCATAAGAAAAGTTGTAGATACAAGAGTTTCTTTGGGGTAAAGAATCTAGCTTTGCTTTTAGTTCATCCAAACCACTATTATTTGAAAGTATAGCTGAGACATTATTTGTGATATTATTTTTATTAGTTTGAACATCAGACTTGACCGATTCAAGTTCAGACTTTTCAGTTTTAGTTCATTAATATAAAGCCATTTATTTTGTATACTTAATAAGTTCTGTGATCAGTCAACTATTTCGACTAAAACATCCAGCCAAGACTCATTTGTATAATTCTCCTTTGAGGTTTTCTTAAATTGAATTAAAAACATCTTAAAGTCACTTATATTAATTGCATGGTCTTTAAGATAAAAACTAACACCTGGCTTGAAAATTTGAATTTTATTAGATAAATGCCAGGATCTGTTTTTACGTTTGACAAGTCAGCTTCTGAATTGTCTGAAATTTTAGTGGTGGCATTGTCATTCATAATCATATGAATGGAGTTTTTAAGAGTCAAAGTGGTAATAATTCTATCAACATCAAATACATGTGTTAAAAACGTTATTTTTGTATGATCGTTGAATCCATTGGGATAATAAATAACGGAAGAAAGAGGAGGAAATCCTCCGTCATTAGGTGCTGGAGACGGCTTAATATATCCTTTTGTTGACAAGCTAGGATAAGAGAAACTATATTAGAAACTTATATGATTTTTTTGAAGTTCAGACTTGTTTATACTAATATTACACTTGTTTGTACTAATATTAGACTTGTTTTTACTAATATCAGATTTAACTGATTCAAGTTCAGACTTGATAGTTTTAGTTCCATAATGTAAAGCCATTTATTTTACACACCTAAGTATTTTTGTGGTCAGTCATATAATGAATTTTCCTATGATTAACCCAAATGCCAACATAATACCAGCTGTTTCAAGTAATTTTACTGTAGAATTATTTGTAGGGTCATTAAGACTGCTTGAAATTGCTGTATTTTTACTTGAAAGTTGTTTAGAATTAATTGTAGGGACATTAAGACTGCTTGAAATTGCTGTATTTTTACTTGAAAGTTGTTTAGAATTATTTGAAGGAATTTTGTAGAAATGACATTGCTGTTTTTACCAAATTTCATAGAAGTATTTGCAGTCGTTAAAGTATTGTTAAATCCTTCTATAGGTTTATCTAAAATAATCATATCCGAAGGAATAAGTATAATACCTGGACTAATGACCATATTCTGTAAAACATTTGTATCTTGAATAGCCTGTCTCATATTACTAATCATGACAGTTGGATAATTTTGAACTACTGTAACTTGTACCAGTTGATGAAATACATCTTGTGTTTGAGAACTTTTTGCACCTTTGTTAACAATCCCCCATCTTGTTTTTGCCTGTGCACCATGTACACAATATACATAGCTTTCCATAGCATGTTGAAGTAGTTTTTGTCCTGTAGATGTAAGACCATCTGAAGTTTGTTTGATAAACATTTTCCAGTCCTCCGTTTCTGACTTGGGAACTACCTTGTCAACTTTTTCATAACCAATTCCGAGGATTCCCATGCTCCTGTTACATTTTGAAAATACATAGTGATATCGTCTTATCTTTGATCTATCATGTGTTTTCAGAGAGTAGCTTATTGCTTCTTTAGTGTGCTCTAACTCGTATTTCAAGGTTTTTTTCGTTGGAATATGTTGTTGTATAAGTCTAATCTCATCTTTGTTGACATATCTACTTAGTTTGTTTGGATATCTTAGAAATCTCTTCATATGATAATAAAAGGAATACTTGCTAATACTTGAAATCACTTTAGGTTGATTTGGTTTGTTGATATGTTCTATACTCATGCCTGACTTGTAACTTATGACATAAGCAGCAACTAAACTTGTAAAATAAAGATCTTCAAGGTAGTCAAACTTTACTTTGGTAATGTCTTGTTCTTTCCCAGACCACTTGATGTCAAGAGGTTCAAGTTTGCACTTAAAACTATCATTCTCATTAACATAAATATCAAATGATTCAAAGTCAACATCGTTATCATCAATTTTTAGTCCATCTATTGTTCCAAAATGATTCCACAAAGCTGGAGTCCATAAGTGTTGTATCAGTTTGTCAATTTCATTGTTTCTTATTCCAAGTGCAATCATCCATTCTGGACAATGTCTAAATTCATACGTTCCGATTTCGTAATGATAATGTGGACTAGACTTGCAATAAACGTGATCTACAAGTTTAAGGTCTTTTGCGACACTTGCACCAAAATTAAACTTATCAAGAACTGCATTAGGATACTTTTTAAGAAACCTTTGTTTTGCATCGTTAGTGTTCCAAGATTTGATAAGTTTCATTGCCTTGTCATAGTCTTTACCATAGTATTTTAATTTTTATACAGATTGTCAAGTTGAGGAAACAACGCGTCAGTATAAACTTCCACTTATTATAAGCATGAAAAGTTTTATGTTTTATAATAAATGGATAAGCTAACTGTGTTTATTAGCAATAATCATAAAGAACTACACATCGATAAAAAATTGAAACAACATCTAGTTCTAGGTTGTTTCTCAAGTCTTCTTCAATCTTTTGGAACTATAAAAACATCATACCAAGAGTTAATAATTTCATAACCAAAGATAGAGCTACACTTTTACTTCCGGTGGGATACTTGACTTTTAATGATATAAAAAAGAGCTTAAAAAGTATAGCATTGAATTAGAAAAACTGCCTTATGTAAACAAAACCAACATATTTTGTGAGAATGAGAATCTCAATCTTAAGAATTTTGGACTTTTGCCTGGATTTTTGAAAGATAAGTAAATAACCAAGAACACGTGGAGAGAATCTGAAAACGAATGTGACATCAACCTAGGTTTAAGATATGTTTCTCTTCGTTGTGATGTTGTAAACAAGTCTATGAACTTTAACTCAAGTGGTCAAAAAAGTTCAGCTTTTGTAACTTTACCTATCACAACAACACAGAGTCTAAACAGTTTGGTATCACTTTACAAAGACATTGAAAGTGAAGTTTTGGTTTTCAATGGAAATTGGAACAAGTTTACGTTTGACGTCACAACTAACACGGGAAATCCTGATATTGGATCTGTGTTACTAGAAATTTATATATGTTAATAATAAATGAGTAACTTTACTAAAGAACAAGAACTAAGAAACTTATACTACGATCCAAAAACTGGGTATATATCTGCAGAACGATTATATCATCAGGTGCAAGACAAAGGCTTGAAAATTTCTAGAAAACAAGTGAAGGAGTGGCTTGAGAAACAAGATACTTTTACAAGGTACAAAAGTGTTGTTAAAAAGTATAAAACTTTTCAAACCTATGTTAATCATTTAGCTGATCAAATACAAATGGATTTGGTTGATATGAGTAAATTAAGTCATTCTAATAAAGGATATCGTTGGATCCTCACTTGTGTAGAAATACTTAGTAGATATTCTTTTGCAGTTCCTGTGTACCGTAAAGATACTAAAAACATGACAAAAGCTGTGGAAGAAATACTTTCTGAGTTCAAAACTAGGTTTGGAAAATATCTTAAAGTTGTACAGTTTGATGAAGGAAAAGAATTCTACAATGTAGGTGTAAGAGACTTGTTAGGAAAACATAAGATAGAGTATTTTTCAACTTATTCTGAGAAAAAAGCAGCTTTGGTAGAAAGATTTAACAGAACACTAAAGTCAATGATGTGGAAATACTTTTATAAAAAAGGAACTTATAAATGGATTGACATTCTTGACGATCTTGTTTATAATTATAATCATACAAAACATATTACAATTCTGATGAAACCTGCTGACGTCAGCAATAAGAATGAAGATCAAGTTTGGTTAACATTGTATGGACATTGGACTGGAGAATATCCATTACCAAAGGTTAGAATCGGAGATCAAGTTAGAGTAAGTAAATACAAGAATATATTTGAAAAAGGATATGAAGCTAACTCTACACAAGAAATTTTCAAGATCAGTAAGGTTTTCAGAGGTGATCCAAATACCTATGAAATTGAAGACATTTCAGACAATGAACCTATTCATGGTAAATTTTACGAACAAGAATTAAGTCCTGTAGATAAACAAGACAATGTCTTCAAAGTTGAAAAAATACTAAAAACTCGAGGTAACAAGGTCTTAGTAAAATGGTTGGGTTATGATAAAAGGCATAATTCTTGGATTAAGCAAAGTGACATTATAACAGAGAAATAAACATTGTTAAAATAAATGGCTGAAGGAGGTGAAGACTTTAATATGGGAGAATTTAACCCCGAGATTCAAGAACAAGAACAAGAACAAGAACAAGAACAAGAACAAGAACAAGAACAACTAGAGACAAGTTTTAGTTTTGATGATAATCAGTCACAAGACCTAGAAACTAGAATGAGAGGGTTTTCTGAAGATCCTAAATTTAAACAATATAAAGCAGAACTGAAAGTCAAATTGCTGGGGATACTAAAAGAGTAAACACAACTGAAATAAGAAACATCATTAATAGAAGTTTTAAAACAACTATTAAAAAAAGTGCAGGTCCAAAATCAAAAATGCTTTTTAGTAGACTAAAAAGTCAAGGAGGAACATTACATTTTGATGGAGTGTCTATATTTATGGAAAACATAAACACAGGTATAGTTCAAATGAATACTAAACCAAGGTATAATTCTTTTGTACAAGATTTTCAAACATTGCTTCATGAAGCAAACAAAGAATACTCTAAAACTTTAAGTGAAAACATAAGTCAAATACCAGAATGGAAATATTTTTCAAGAGCAAAAAATATTGAGGAATCACCAAAACCAGCATTCACTCCATTAAGAAGTCTTCAAGATGATCCTAATAGTTTTATAAATATAAGTAAAAAAATACAAAGTAGTTTTGCTCATACACAAGAACAAGAATTTTTTCAAAAATTTGAAGAACTTAAACTCGAAGTTCAAAATGTAAGAGAAACCGTTCCAACCTATGAAGAAATCGATAATTATAATCCAAACTTTGAATACGTAGATCACAACTACACAAGACTTGATAATTTTAGCATGACAATAGAACAAGTGAATGAAAAAATAAACCAATTAGATTCAGATCTACACCAAGGTCTTGAAGAAAAGTATGAAAGTACCTTGAAAGAAATTAAAAAATTAAAGATAAATTAAAGTATTTTAATTACAACAATTTTCAACCACTAACTCTTAAAGTGAAAGATTTGGAAAATGCAGTAGTACCTGTAGATCCAATAGTGGGTGAAATACAAACCGAATTTAGTGAATTGAAGGATTATATTATACAAAGTTCAAATGCACTAAATGATGCTATAAAGTCTATAGAACCTTCAGCAGAAACATCAGGAATACTGAATAGAATCAAATCCGATTCAAATCAAATAAAAACAAAACTAAAAGGGTTAGAAATTAGACTTTATTCTTCTGAAGCCAAAACATTAAAAGAGTATGAGGAAACTATGGATAACATTGACAAACTAAAAACACAAATCGGTAAAGACCTTAAAAACTTAAACAAACTAACAGAAAGAAACTTGACGATAAATTTAAACTCTCATTCCAAACTTGATAAAAAAGTTGAAGATTATCAAAAAGAGAACGATGAGAAGATAAAAAAGTTACAAGAACAACTTCTAGACTATAGTAAGTCAGGTGTAAAAATAAAACCAAAAGAGAAGAAATTTGAAGCTAAATTAAACTATCTCGAGAATAAACTTGTGGTAGACGTTGAAGAAATAGACAAAAGACTATATAAGCTGTCTAACTTTAAACCAGAGACACCTCCCGACTTTGAAGAAGTAAAAAAAGCACTGGAGGAAATTAAATTCTTAAAAGAAAGTGTAAGAGTAAACTCAAAAACTCTTGAAAGAAAATCAAACTTAGATGATGACCTACTTAAGGATGTACACACACTCTTAGACTTTAGAGAAGAAAAACTACTGGGTGAACTAGAGAAACTTAGAGGGACATGGGTGAAATGTACACAAAGTTTATTAGTCAGCCTACTCAAGAACAAATTGATGAACAAAACATCACTGATAGAATTACAGAACAAGTCATAAAGTCTTCACTTGAAAAAATTGATTATAGGATAGATTCTATAGTGTCAGAATTAGAAAAAGAAGAAGGATTAACCCAACAAGACCTTCGTGAAATTCGTGGATATTAATTCATCCATGACCAAGGATCAAATACTGTTAAACTAATAGAAGATGAAGTGAAACATTGGGACAAAAAGGCATATGAAGAAGAAGAAGGTAGTTTAAGACAAAAAGTGTATGAAACTATGGCAGAAGTGGCACAACTTAAAGCAGACCAAATTCGTATGCAACATGATCAGATTCCAGAAGGACAAATAGCCAATGAAATCATTGAAGAAGAAATAAAAAACAATGATCTTGGTCGATTTCAAAGATTCAAGAGATGGTGTAAAGACAACTTGTTAGCACTAAGTGGAATTGCTATCAGTATTGGTGGAATTATTACTTCTATTGTTATGATCACTAGACCTTTGGTTTTTAAAAGTTCAGCTGCTGTGAAAAAAACTAGCCAATAGTTTAAACAACATTATAAAAAAGTAGGGCCTACTGCTGGTGTTTTGTTATCTGCACTTAGTACTATTTTAAGTTTAGGAGCAAGAGGAATAGAATTATTAGCAAACAACTTGTGGTTACTAGTATTGTTTTTAACTTGGTTGGTAGTTGACTTGTATAAAACAAAACGAATACAGAAAAGATAGAATAGTCTAAACAAATGGAACAGTTAATACCTGGTTTTAGAAAACTTAAGGTGAGTAATATCAAGGGAACTAGAACTAAAATATCATTACATTTAATCCAAACAAAGCAAATCCTGAAGAAGAAATTTATGTGGACATTCCAAAGCTGAAACCTGATACTTGTTTAGTTCCTGATAGTTTGAACTTGTACTTTGATTTTAAAAATAAAAATGACAAGTCTTGGTTTCTTAATTAACTTGGAAAACTACTCGTAGAGAAATTAACTGTAAGTGTTGAAGGTGAAAATGTTTATGATAATAATGGACAAAGTGAAATTGAAGTGTATAAAGACTTGTGGTTGCCAGAGTGTGTCCGGGATGAACTTGTAGACTATGGAATTGTCAATGAAAATACGAGAAAGCTAATTTCTAATTCTGATGATGGTGCAAAAACTGGAAATGCACAAAAAGTTTCAGATGCTTTAATGCAAACAGTTCATGGAACTAAACAAAAACTTAAGCTTGATAAAATTATAGGTGATCATGGACTACTAGCACCTTATCATTTAACACATAATTTTCAGTTTAAAATTACACTGCCAAAAGCAGAAAAAATCATGATTGCAAAAACAGGAGAAAGTGTAGAAGGATATACTCTGAAAAACATTGAACTGGAATACGAAACAATTGAAAATGAAACTTTATCTAGTCAAGCTTTAACTGGATATGATTCTGGTAGAAGTTTAAGTTTTGAACATATTACTTTGATGAAAACTTTGGAGTGGGATAAATCTAGTAAAATAATACTTATTCCGAATAAAGATGTTATGATGTTAATCTTAAACTGTATATTTCGAACCTGTTTGATTCATCTTTGATTCATCTGCTGAAGATGAAACAAACAGGTTCGAAATATACAGTTTAACATTAACATCATGACATCTTTATTCGGGATAAGTATTCTTTTATTTATGCTGAAATTATCAGCTGGTAATGGTTTCTGATAAATCTAGAACTCTTGTGAATGAAACTGTCAATTTTCCAAGAAAAAGCACAGCTGCCATTGTCATGTTATTTAAAATAAAACTATAACTGATAGTGAGGAATATATTTATCCAAATATAGAATCAGTGAAAGTCACCATTGAAGGTGTACCCAACCAAGTGTACAGTCAAGGTATTCAAAAAGAAGACTTGTATCCAGAAGCAGTAAGATTCTTTGGAAACAAGGATCTTAAAAATATGACCATTAGAAAATTCTTTAAAGATAAATTTGCCTTAGTGATTGATTTAAAAACAATAAGTGATAAAAACTTTGTTGGATCTGGGAAGAAACTTGTAAATACACAAAACGGAGTACTACTTGAAATAATTAAAAAAGCTACAACGGCCAATGTACTTTGTAAGATATTTGTTATTAGTGATGGATTGGTTAATTTCAAAAATAAGACCATTGAGAATGTACACTATTAAATAAATGAGAAGGTTCAATCATATATCTAATAAACTGGATCAGGAAACTTTGGAAAAATTGCTTAAAATCTATGAGAACTATTTTGAAAATTATCAAAGGGATAATAAATAATATAAGAAACTTAAACGAATAAAGATCTTACTACAAACAAGTGGAATTGTATTAACAGTTGTTGGGGCAGGAACTAGTGTTATTAATCCACTGACATTAGTGATTACAGGATTTGGAACACTTATTACAGCTTTTCTAAGTCAAAGTAAAATTGAAAATAAAGTAGAACAACTTAGGTTTACAAGTAACAACTATCAAAATGTTTGGAATGAGATTATTACGATTTTGAGAACTGGGGAGTTTTCAGAATCGGATGAGATTAAATTACTCTGTGACTTGAAGGTGATTGATAACATTATCGCAGATATTCGAGACTGAAAGACTAGTAAACTGTATAAGAATAAGGATGCCTTAAAGATATATCTAACTTTGAATATTTTATTTCTTTTAATTTCTTTAGAATTTCATTTTTTTCTTCTTTGGAGATGTCACCTAAATAGTCATGAAAAATTGTATTCATATCTTTCTTATTTGGATTGTAAAAAGAAACAAGTCTAGAAATGTTTTCATGAGAAGGTTTAGCAATGGAAGTAAGTTGTTGTGTAATTACAGTAGTACTAAGATCAAAATGTCTTGCTGAAAAGGCTAGATTAACAAGTTCAGAAGTTCTGTCTTTTACAAATTTACCTGAAACAAAATCATCTAAAATAATAAAACTTTGGCTTCCTTTTGAAAATTCAACCACTAATTTTGAAGAAGATTCTGCAGAATCTTGATCACAATTTATAGGAACAAAATTCTCATCGTCACCATACTTCCAATCTTGATAAGTTGTATTCCATTCATAAGTTGGGGACAAATGAGGGAAATATAATCAAAATGTTTCATGTATTCTTGTTCGATAAGATGAAGTAAAAAATGGGTTTTTCCACAACAAGTAAAACCAACTATGATCATATTAAATGGATCTTTTTTAGTTGTAATTTTTAAAGTTTATTTTTTGAAAATTTTTTAATAAGATCTAATTGTCCTGATTTTCCTTTTGTGATTCTTGACATCACTCTTCTTTATTTAATGTATTATTAGTTTTCTGTTCGGTTTTATTACTAATAACATGTTTTTCCTACGATAATTCCTCCTGTTAAAACACCAACTAAAGGAATCCAAGGTGTGATGTATTCTAAAATAAGATTTACATCATGTCTAAATGGTTTATTTTCTGCAAGTTCTTTACCTAATTCTGTAGAATTGTCAACAAGTTCAATATGATGCATAAGTTCTGAAAGTTTTCCAATCACTGTATCTGTTAACATTTCATTCGTTTCAACCAGTTGTGCACGTTGATAATCGTTATATATTTTTTCAAGTGTTTTATTGCATGCTTGTTTGATATAAGTTTGTGTGTATTTCATTGCTTTTGCATCTGATAGTTTTAAAAGTTCTTCACGTATAGATGATTCCATTTATTTAATTATTCAATGTCTTCCTGTGTATATAAACCAGAAACTCCTCCAAATATATATTCATTAATTTTTTCACTACCTATTTTAGTAAACGACATTCCTATTTTATTATATAGTATATCAAGTTCCTCTTTATCTAATACACACTCTTCTTCAAATATTCTTTTGGATTCATTAAAATATCTATCACAAAGTTTATTTTGTGCCATTCATTCAGTCATCTCTTTGTAAATTCGTGTTGCATGAACAATAGATCCACTATTTATGTTAAATGCAATTAATTCAATGATGTTATTCTTAATTTTCTCTTTCTCAGTCTCTGAATCTTTTAACATTTTTTTCTTCCGTTTTAGTTCTTTTTCATACTCTTCATCTTGCTGTTTTTTGTCTGAATTTTTTTTGTTATGTATTCCATAACTGAACTGTTAAAAGAATAGTCATTAGCTCTTAGTCTACCAATAATTTTGTTTCTCTCTTTTCGTAAGTTTTGATATTTTATGTCTGTTTTATCTTTCAACTCCTTAGTTATAGTCATTCCACCATTTAATACAATGTCTATAAACTCATCTGCTGGATATTTTAAAACCGGAAACAAACTAATAAGTGCAAAAAATTTAAATTTATTTAATAGCAAGTAAAACATATATTTTCGTTTATATATTTTATAGTTGTTTTTTTTCATAAACACTTTAAATATTTCTTTATCTAACCGTTTCTTTCTTCTTTCTGGTTCCTCATCAGGATCTTTTCCATTATAAATTTTCTTCTGTTTAAAAAAATCATGCACATCTCTATTTTTTAAAAGGTAATCACACATTTTATAAAGATCTACATTATCAAACATCTTCCACATTTTTCTATTTAATTCAGAAAAATCATGTCTTAAATGAAAATCAATTAGATTTTCTCATTTGGAATTTACAACATAACCATTAATAAAGTGTTTCTTCTTAAGAATTAGTCTGCTATGAATAAAGTTTAGCGTACTATACGTTTTTTCTATATTTGGATCTTTAAAAATCTCAGACGGCGTTTTATTCCAAAAATCATTCTCTTCAATGTATTTATCAAAGTCTTTAATTTTACCTACTTTAATTGGTCATTTTAACATGTAATCATTTATAAGATTATAGAAATCTTTCCAGTTCTTATTTTTTCTTGCCATTACCATGTCTTGTTTTGGTTGATATGCTATTCGATTAATGCCATTGTAACTATGTTCAAAATTTAATTTCTCTTCAACTGCAAAACAATTTTTACATACATCTTTATATTTAATTTTATAAAACTCCATACAAAGACAAACATGACACCAATTAGCTCCATATTTTTCATCAAACCATTTTTCTGGTAAAATATTACCAATTTTTTGCATAAATTTAAAAGGTGCTTCTTCTGGTTCAGGTATTATACTTGGTTGAAGAGATTTTTTATCTGGTTTATAGTCAATAAGATATTCAACTGTCATTTCATTTTTTGTATGTGGTTTATAAATAATGTCGTCATTTTTATAAGATGATTTATAAACTGTTTTCTTGTTAACCCTATAAAAAGGTTTATATTTTATTATTTCATTAAAATTTTCTTTGTTGTTTTGTTCTTGGGATCTCATGATCCCCACTTAATTATAGTGTTAAGTGGGGATCATAGATCCCTTCAATTTAATGAAAAACTAAAATAAATGGTTTTCACTTTTTATTTTAATGAAATACTAAAATAAATGGGGTTTTTTTGTTTATTCTAATTTTGGTATTTTGTGGTGTCCAGTACTTAGAGTATTTATCCTATCTGGAAGAATGTACCTTTTATCATCATCAAAACTGATTGCTATTTTTTCAATTTCTTCTGTAAAAATCTCATGTGCACAAGACCTTATAATTCTCATTTTTCTTTGTTTTTCTTTTCTATTAAATATAGAATTCTAATAATCTTTAAATTCTAATTATTTTTTAATCACACTTTTCATTAAGTCCTTTCGCTTTTTAATCTCAGAACCATCTTCTATAACACAGGAATAACATTTTGGTCTTGGTCCTGCAAATTTTATCATTTGTTTTCCTCCAAGTTCATCTTTCATATATCCAGGAATTTTTTTTTTAAGTCCTTTTGTAATATAGGGATTATCTGGTATAAATTCACTTGTATCAAACCATTTCTCAAGATCAGGAGAAAGACAATATTTGCTTGCGAATAGGAATTTTATGCCTTCAGCTATGACTTTTGTAGATAGGATATAATAAGCATCAGTTGTAAATATTCAGATAATAGTATCATAAATGCACGCAAGCATGATAGGCAAGATGCCGAAGATAAGCAAAACGGAAATTCTGGTAAGAAAGATAACGCATGCGGGAAACCAATCGGCTGGGACGCAAAGATGTGAAGAGTTATATGTTGTGCAGAATTCACCACAGCCTAACAGTTGACGTTGACAACTACATGGGAAAGTTCTCCGTGAAAAAGCTCCATGAAGCCCAGCAAGAAAAAGTCTTTTTGGTTTTGGTTTACACTTTCTAAATAAAGTATGCGTACGTATCGTTCCTTTTTCTTAATTTATCACATTATAAGTGGTTTGCTTCGGCTGGTGTTGGGTCAGTTTACCCCTTTTGTTATATGGATTGGAAATGTCTTTCGCCTTACCAACCATTTTGATATTTGGCCATTCTTTTGTGCGTCGTCTGAAGACAGACTTTGAAGCGCACTTTGACTCTCCGGATACCAAGCATTTGGCCTTGAAGGAACTGCGATCGTTCACATGCATGGTGTGGGTGGTCGAACAGTCAAAAAGCTAAAACGGCATGATCTCCATATTTTGAACCGGGTAAACCTGGTTATAGTTATTCTGGACATCGGAACGAATGAATTGTCAAAAACTGCCCAAACGCTTGTCGGCTCTGAAATCGAGGAGTTTGTGAAATTGCTTTTGACACAGCATATTGTGCAAGTGGTTGAACTTTGTCACGTGACTACCGGGGGGTGGATATCTTACCGGCAATTTTAACCCCAAGACAGCGTTGTTAAACCAGTATAATCGTGTTGTGCTTGAACCTGTTGTTAATGGGTTTTGCTAGACACATGCCGGTTTTTTCACATCTTTCTGTGCCCGTGTTACTGCCTGACGGGGTCCATTTTAACAAATTGCGACAGTATAAATTGTATCGTAGCTATCGCGGTGCTATCCTGCATGCGCTGCGCCAATTGCGTGCACTCTAACATTTTAAGAAGCGCTACATCATGGTCGTGAACCAGCGCTGGATCTTGCTATTATACTGTTAAATATAATAGATGGCCTGTTATCTCATTTACGAATTATATGGCGTTATAATTATATTGCCACTGTTAGTGGAATTTTTGCTACTGTTTCTCTTTTGTCCCACTTTGTGGGTTAATGGTTCCACTGTTTGTGGATTTATTGTCCCACTATGTGGGGTGTTGTTTCACTGTTTGTGGATTTATTGTCCCACTTTGTGGGTTTGTTGTTCCACTGTTTGTGGATTAGTGTTCCCAACGTTGTTGGGATTGTTGATTTATTGTCAGTAATTTTATTTGGCTACCAGGGCAGGTGATGCGGCGACCTACAATGTCAGCCAGGCCTGCCCTGCGAAATTTTATTAGGGCTCTGTCTCCATGTGATTGCCTAAATTTCTGGCTGATGCTTTAAACTGCAATGGGCGCGCTAGTTGCGTTCCTTAGAATATTTTAGGTTCTCACTCACGCTGTCGTTTTAGTTTCTTTCAGTTTTAGTTTATAATGCTGTCCAAACGAGCCTCGAACAAACGCCGCACAGCTACAAATGAAAACTTCGATGAGGCTACACCACCTGTCATCACCTACAGGTCTGTCTATTAACGACGGAATTCCTAATGAATATACTAGCGTAAGTTATGCAACCGTTTCTGATGCTATTCGTTTAATCAAATCCACCGGAACTGGTTGTTATTTGGCAAAAACAGACATTAAAAATGCTTTTCGTATTATGCCTATCAGGCCTTCCGATTATCACCTACTGGGGATGAAATGGCGGGGAATGTATTATTTTGACCGTTGTATGCCTATGGGATGCGCTAGTTCTTGTAAAACCTTCAAACTTTTTAGTACGGCCATCGAGTGGATTGCCCAGGAAAAATGCTCAGTTTATAAGCTCCTCCATTTGTTAGACGATTTCCTTTTCATTGCGCCCACACAAGCGCGGTGTCTGGATGATTTGGATCGATTTCTAGAGTTATGTCAACTTATGGTGTTCCAATTGCGCCAAAAAAACAAACAAACATGCGGCCCAGCAACTACTCTAACCTTTGCGGGCATTGAGTTATTTTGCTTGCACGCCGACTCACAGATTTTACAATGGGCATAAAATGCCCAACCCATTTTATTCGTTTGAAACAGGCGGTTAAGGACGATTTGCGACTTTGGCTGACGTTCTTGTCTGAATATAACGGCGTTTCATTTTGTATTGATTAAATCTGGCAAATTCTACCAAGCCGCACTTATTCACTGACGCTTCAGGTGCAATAGGTTTCGGCTCTGATTTTCAGTCAGAGTGGTGTTACGGATTATGGCCTAGAACATGGCTGCACCGCAATATCGCCTTTTTGGGGTTCTATCCAATCGTCCTGAGTCTGTGCTTGTGGGGTCACCAGATGCAAAATCAGTCGATTCTCTTTTTTACTGATAACGAGGCGCTGGTGCATGTTATCAATAAGCAGTCCTGCCGCGATAAGACCTTAATGCTTTTGTTCGGAAATTGATCCTAGCATGTTTGCGCCACAACATCTTGTTTCGTGCTAAACATATTCCCGGGACTTATAATCAGCTTGCAGACCACTTATCTCGCTTGCAGGTGAACAAATTCAAGCTTCTGGCGCCTATCAGCATGAATCCATTACCTACACCAATTCCCGGGCACTTGCTACCTAAAAATTGGTCGATATAGCAGTCAATCGTCAATGCCTACTTACACACGAGCTTGGAAATTGTTCACTGATTTTCATAGCCTCATCCTTCAAACGGCAAGCTACAAATTACCTATCTCGCCTGCTGCTTTGGCACTTTTTATCACCTTTTTGTTTGAGCGCGGCTACGCCTCGTCCACTGTGAATACCTATATATCGGCTATAGGTTATTCACATCGGCTCCTTGAGGTCCATGACCCAACTAATGTTTTCTATATCATCCAAATGTTGCAAGGTTATAGCAAACAAAGTAAACGATTAGACAGCAGGTTGCCTATAACCTTACCGAGTCTTGACCGACTGCTTCAGGTGGCCTCGCTTACATCCGGGTCTCATTACCAGATTTCTCTGTTCCAAGTAATGTGTTCTTTAGCATTCGTCGCACTCCTACGGATAGGTGAAATTACAACAACCGGTAAACCCGATAATTCTCTCATACAACATGATCAAACTGAAAAATTTATGATTCACAACACCAGGTAGTTGGTTTCAAAGTCGTGTTCAAAAATTTCAAACATAATTACAACAAC
>JAODVM010439938.1:0-23599 GCA_025400095.1 Phenganax marumi
TGTGCATTACACCATACATTGTAGATAAATGCAGTTCTTTTAATTTGTTGTAACAATTCTTCTTTTGTTGGTGGCAGACTGGAAGGATCATGTCCTACGATTTTTTGTTTTAAATATCTTCATTTTCATTTTTTTAGCATACAGATCTTAGTCATTATTTAGAAAAATATCCTTGTGGTGTACATCCACATAATGCCAAGGTACAGTTCAAAATCCAGCATAGATGTAATACTGACCAAGTGACCACACCACATATAGTAGTTGTTCACTTATTCAGATTTTCATTTCTTTACACTTGATATCTTTTCATGGTGGTTTAGTTGTTTCTTCTGCAACTTCTTCGAGCTTTATGTTATTGTCATGAAAAGAGAATTCTTCACAGGTAATCCTAGTCTACTACTGTTTGTTATGAATGCTGTTTGTTGTGAATGCTGTTTGTTCTCACCTCTCAAGATTTCATGTTTCTTTCATTCTTCCAGGGATATAAAACCACAAAATCTCCTTCTAAGTGAAACTGGGGAATTAAAATTAGCAGATTTTGGTAAGCATTCAATTTTTATCTTTCAACCTCTGTTTCAAGCAGTTCTGCTAGTGTTAGAACCAGTTGGTAGTATGTCTTGTTGCATTAACCTCAAGTGAGCGGTCATGTATTTTGTGATAGGTTTAGCGAGAGAGAAGTCGGTACCAAGTCACACATACTCAAATGAAGTTGTAACGTTATGGTGAGTTATCTATGTTCAAATTCATGCAGTGGTGGTTTCTTACACTAGAAGTAATATTGTAGATAACTGAAACAAATTTGTTCAACTGTTGTGTTTAGGTATCGTCCACCAGATGTTCTATTAGGGTCTAAGGAATACTCTACTTCGTTGGATATGTGGTGAGTATGTTAGTCAATGTTATGCCAACTTTACTTCCTAGTTTTTGTTATCTAGAATAAATTTTTTCACTTGTATATCATGTCTATTATGGTAGGGGTGTTGGTTGTATATTTGGGGAGATGTTGTGTGGTCGAGCGTTATTTCAGGGTCAAAAAGGGCCAAGTGACCAACTGAATAAAATATGGAAAATTCTGGGAACACCAACAATAGACAGTTGGCCGGAGGTCGTTCATTTACCTGACTACTCGTCTATTGGTTCGTATATAAAACAAAGGTTTCCTGTAGTAACCAATGATTTCCACCTTCAAAAAAATTTCCTTAAAAAAAAGGAAATTTTTGAACAATTCTAGGGAATGTTTAAAATAAAAAGTGGAAGCACAGGTAGTACACTTCACCTCCAGGAAAACAGTTGAATTGAAGTAATACTGATAGAGCTATCCAGGATAAAGGTATGGTTAGTTTAGAATGTATTCTGCAGCTTTAAATTTTTCAACTTTCTTTAGAAAATTTAGGTAAATCGTATTCTCCAAGAAAAATTTCATCAGTCATACCAGTGTAAGGATTATGAATCTGACGCTTACGCTTTTACATTTCTGTGTTGTGAACTTGTGAAAGTTCGTTAGTTGCTACTTTTCATTCTGGTTTTATAGGTTTCAGCACGAATCGCTTGGCGAGGATTTGTTTAAGAGGTTTCTACGGGTAGGCGAACTCTTTTTACCGTAATAAGATTCTTGTAGTTTTGCATGGTGAAAATAATATCACTATTCGTTTTGAGGATACACCATGTATCCTCAAAACGAATAGTGATCTTTTTACCGTGTTGAGAAAAAAGTGTGATATTTAAAGTTTACTCTCTAATTCTATACTGTTTGAAAAGCTTTGAACGTCTGTTATCAAGGCAATTGTGTTTTATTTATGTTTGTAGTACGAACCCAAGAAACGTATGTCAGCCGAGGATGGTCTAAAACATCCGTATTTTCAAGATTTGCCCAGAGGAGTGTTGGGCCTACCAGAAAGTGAGTAGCGAAGGAATCTCTAGAGAATCTGTATATGGTTGGAGACTCGGCCAAAGTCTTTGTTTTGTCTGATTGTTCATACTTTTGCAACGTTTGCACGGTAGAGATAGTCATTGGAGATATGGTTTGTAAACTCGGCCAAAGTCGTTGCTCTTCATCCGATTGTTGCGCATCACAAAGACGTTTCTGCATAAAATCGAGGCTCCTTGCTTAAGCTTTCCTCAGTTTCTCAAGTAAAGGCGGTTTTCCACTACGCGAATTTGTTCGAGCGAAAAATAAATCTAGCGACATGATTGGCCTGCTTTCGACTTTTTCGCGGGAAATTATTTTCCGATCCAATCACGTTGCTTGATTTATTTTTCGCTCGAAAAATTCCGCCTAGTGGAAAACCGCCTCAAGTCTTCATTTTCGCCAAATTACAGCGTCTCGTTAATGTTTCAGGATTACCGATTTTCTGTGTTCCTGGGGTAGAGCTGGTCCGTCATTGATCATATGATGATAATTAGCGTCTCATCTGACGCATGCAAGGTTTGCATAACACGATTTTAGAAAAGCATTATGCATTTCTATTGACGACACAAAATTATCTATTTAACACTTAGATATAAAAATATAATAGAAATTATGAAAATTGTACACATCCAATTCTATGCTAGATATATATTTATTTAATTTATTAAATGCACTCCAAAATGCCATGCATACTTTTTGTGAAACAAGCTTAGGATGTGTTGGGATATATTATGTGTTACTATTTATCCACAATGACCCAGCGATTACAAGCGTCTTGTTGTCTGCATAAATCACTCTGTGCATAAATTATCGCATTACTATATTTGACTTTGATCTTTTGTGGTTAGCAACAAGCAAACTCAAGCAAAATAGGCAAGTGAACTTATTCTCCTCTTTGAAATGAAAAAACACAAATGTATAAAAAAAGTAGAGACGTGAACAAGCATTGAAAGTCTTAAAAACATGTTTTCGTATCTTTCTCGTGGTTACGGTACTTATGAAGGAATTGCAAAGTTGGAGAAACCAGACTCTGCCCAGGTGAGGAAGTCTAGCTGTTTTTAGGTTGTGTTATTTTACTGTGTGGTGCTTCTAAAACTAAGCGTATCCCACTTATATTACAATGATGATTTAAAGTGTCATTTTAGAGGTACAAAGAAATGTACAAGGAGATGGTTACCATGTGTTCTCCAGTCAAAACAAAGCATGTCTTTGTATATGTACAGCATACTTTAGCTCAGCATGAAGATAAGACAATATTTTTGTAGACAATGCTGTCCTCACTTGCATTTAAAACAGAAATTGCATGAACAGGAAAGCCTTGTTTGGAAGATATGATATTTAAACAGGATTGAACCTTGTGTTGTGGACAGTGGACTCAATTTTCTTAACAAGCTTGATGCATTTTGATAAGTACCAAAGCACTTATTGGCCAAAAAATGGCAAAGTAGGGTACATTGTGTCACAATGAGTAAATTAACATTATGTATTATATATACATGCCCTTCTAAAAATGAACATCAATCCTCATGTTTCTACAGGGTCGAGATTGCTATAATGTCTTTCCACCAATCAACAAGGATTCAAATAATTTCTACAGAAGACATTTTGACTATGATGGCATGTACAGGATCCCACAGGAACAACTTAAGCTTCCAGAAATGCCCAAAAGTTCCTTAAACATGCCAAAAACTTATACAACAAAGAGTGGAGCACTTCTACTGTATTCTGAAGGTTGTTTTGTGCCCGGTTCAAGAAGGTTAAAGAAAAGGCCTCGATTTAGTAGACCAAAAGAAAAAAAAATCGAATCTATAAAAGATTTTATGGAACTTATCATGAAATATAAAAAAAATGGAGTAAGCGTTTAATGTTTTATTTTCAGGTTGTTCTTACTTCAGATTTTTTTGGTTCATTAAGCTTTCATATCAACTTTATTCTGTCTAGTGCGATCCTTTATTTCTTGAACAACTATGGAGACGAGCCAGCGCACGAGACGTACAACCGGGCTATTCTCCTAATCGATACCTCAGCCATCTGAGTCGCACGACATTTGATGTGGAGTCTTGGAAAAAACTTCTTGAAACTGGTTCCCTGAAGAGTTTTGGTACAGGGGATGAAAGCTTTCTGCCGTCATTACTACCAGAGTATAGTAAACATCTGAGTGACAGACCTCAGCCATATAAGACAATGTCATTACCTCCTGTGTCACCTTCAAACTCAATGGTCGCTTCGTTTACTTTCTACCAGAACGCCATGTCAACTGGTGCTGCATCAATGGTGTCCTTGCCCTCAGTGAACTCAGAAAATGTTGAGGAACAGCTTTCAGCCGAAACTAATGCAACTGCAGAAGCCTTATCCGCAAGACTAGCTGAGGTCTCTCGTTTAAATCCAGAGTCTGGATTTAAACGAGATTACGATTCATTAACAGTGAAAGAAAAGGAAGACCTCTTGACGCAATTATTAATGGACGTCACTTTGCAAAATCAAGGGGAAGTTATTACAGTGCCTACACAAGATAGCTCATCAACTGTAGACCCAAATGTTTCATTTGGTAGTAATGCTTCAAAATCTCCAAGCAGTTACCGTTCAATGTTCAGTGAAGCTTCAGACAAAATGAAGTCTGTGATGAAAGAAACAAAGTCTTCTGCAAGTGTCCAAAGTTCAAGATCTGGGCAGAAACCAACATCAGCTGTTTCTAGTCCTACAGATCACACAAGATCAGTTTGTTCGCTGCCTCCAATAGTTTCAAAAGAAAATAACTTGGATGAAAATGGTAGTTGGAAACCTAGTTTATCAAGTTCTGGATCGGGCTTGAGTTTGGTGTCTGGTGATCTTGCTATTGGACTAAATAGTTTTGATATAGAAAGTGATGATGACTCTTTGCTTTTAGGTAAGTTTGAGCTGAGTCAAAGCTACGTAGAATATTTATTATAATTATCACTACATTATTTCTTAATTTGCATTAGTACTAATTTACATATATCTTCATATTTACAGCAGGACGATTAGTGAAATTTATTCTTAATGAGGCTTAAGTCTTTCTGTGTGTTGACAGTGATGACCTCATTGTGTGGAGATATGTTTATAAATTTCATTTCAATTTATGTCACACTAGGTTCTGATGTCAATTTGGAGAAACAGAATATTGAAACAAGATCGTTAACGAGCGAGAAAGCCTTCTCGGAACATTCATTAGTCGATGCTTTGGATATCCAAGATGCCGAATCTTTGCATCATTTGACAGATGAGGACACCAGAAGTTTGAAGTCTCTTGGAAGTGCTGGTGTCAGTAGGATTAAACCAATTATGAGTGACAATGCTATAGATGAGAAGACAGGTGTTGTTCTGATCAGTAGTACAGACCAAGTTGAAGATAATTTAGTTGTACGTGGTGATGGTGATATTGCTTCTGAATCCGATGGTAGAAGTATTGGTGAATTAGGCAAAGATGGTGTATATGATGGCACAGAGAGTGGTAGCAATGGCGATTTGGATAAAACCAGTATACGCTGTACTGATAATGGTGAAAATGATGATCTTACCATTGGCATTGGTGGTAATGATTACGATGGTTATATGAATGGTGATACCAAAGAGTTTGATCCTCATGTCCTACAAACAATACCTACTATTGACGTAGTACCGTCAACAGGGGAACTACCGCACATGAGTTTGACTAGTCTTCAAGATGAAGTGAGGCTTGTGGCTTCTGAAGTTTTATCAAGACCAAAATCTGGACGCGTACTTGCTGAAGATGCCCACATGGCGAAGTTTCTTCTCATGCAAAGAATAAAAGGCTTGTTAGCTCCTGTTGTTTGCGTAAAAAACGTCCGGGCCAGTTCAGCTGCTTCAAGCACACTCTGTCCTCTGGCACGATCGAGAAATAGTGAGATGCTGGGAATCAGAAGAATTAGGTCAGCTGAAGCTAGATCTCTTTCGAGAAAACCTGAAGAAATACAAGTTGAACCCGTTTCTGGTGAGGAAACAAAACAGGTTAAACACGTTGCTGGTAAAGACGGGAGACAAGTTGAAGAGATTTCTGGTAATGAAGGGAAACAGGTTGAACAAGTTGTGGGTGAAGAGGAAAAGCAGGTTAAACAGGTCTCCAGTATTGATGGAGAACAGGTTGGTCAAACTACAGATGATGAGCAAACACTTGTTTTCAGTGTTGGTAAACAGATTTTGAGTGTTGAGGAGCAACAAGTTGCTTGCGAAAAGGGAACACCATTTGAACAAGTTTCTAGTGACAAGTCTGAGCAGGTCAAACTGGTTGCTAGTGAAGAAAAGGAACAGGGCACTGAAGTTGATACAGTCAATGAGACTGAGGTTTGTGTAGAGACTGAAGCGATACCATTTCATGACACTCAAGTTCAGTCTCCTCACGTTAGCTCGGCGGCATCGTCACCTGTCGATGAATTGCTGCTGACCATCAAAGATTTAAAGCCAGAAAACGTGCAAGATGAAGAAAAGAAAGGAGAAGGAGCCATGGTGGAAGAAGGTAAAGAAATTAAACAGAAGATAAGTCGGGTAAAGAAGGAAACAAAACGAGGTAGTCTTGCTAAAGGAAAAAAGAAAAAACCAGTTGCACGTGCGCGAATTGAGCCGGCCAAGACACCGCCCTTTCGTGCAGGTTTAGTACCTGAGGCTAAGCCCCCTACAGGCCTGGAAGAAAAGACTCGTAAAGCTCGCAAAGGAGAGAGTGATAGAGAAGCTAGCCCGGATTTGCAGGATGAAAAGAGTTTCGAAGTATCCAAAGATCTTGCATCCCCCGGAATTCCTGGGCGTATAGACTCCGAAACGGGAGAGGTGAAACATAGAACTCCGTCAGGAAAGACTCCATCGTTGACTAGTAGAAGTCCTCAAAGTGAGGAGAGATCTTCTCGGGAGGATGTTGCGTCTTCACGTTTGGAATCTGAATTTACGCACGAGACATCTTCATCAACTCACGATGGCACACTTTCGCCACGCGATAAAACACTCTCACCTCGTGATAAGACGTCCTCACCACGTGATCACAAAACTTGCACACGTGACGCAATGCAACATGACAAAGACGTGCATCAGAATGTGAATAGAAACGTAACAATGGAGTCTGTTGAGACGGCAGGTGGACAACCTTCACCAGAGGTTGTGCTGACCGAAAAGGAACGAAGAGCGCGGGCTCGAGCCGCTCAGCGAGCAGCGGCTGCCGAACGCCGCCGACAAGAAGTCGAAAGGAAACGACGTGAGCGCGAGGAAGCCCGAAGACGCGCACAGGAAGAGGAAGAACGCTTGGAAGTTTTACGAAAAGAAGCCGAGGAAGAAATGAAAAGACGGGAAGAAGAACGGAGGTAAGATCTCGAGGAATTTTGTATCAAGCTCCGTCATGTTTATTTCACACTGTTCTTCGTTGTTTCAGAGTACAAAGGGAAGCAGAAGAACGAGAGCGCATGCGCGTGGAGGCTGAGCAGAACGAACGTGCTCGTCAGGAGCGATTGATGATCGAGCGTCAACGACAAGCACGCGAGGAAAGGCAACGAAAGAAAGAACAACTAGTGGCCCAACGGAAGTTTGAAGAGGAATTACGAGCGGAAAGAGAACGAATTGAGTTGCAGATTGAAGAAGAACGTAGACGTGAATATGAAGAGAACATTGCTCATTTAGCCGAGGAAGAACAGTCGAGATTGTTGGAGGAGAGGAGATTGGAGGAGGAAAGAATAAAACGGGAGATCCAGGAAGAAAAAGAACGTCGTGAAGAAGAACGCAGGAGGATGTTAGAAGAGAGACAACGCATGGAGGAGGAACTGGCTGCGGCAAAACAACGACAGCTTGCACGACGAAATTTCCTAGAAACATTACTCCGAGATTTCCAGAATTTGTTGCTTGATCAACGAGTTTCCCCAGCGTTTACGTTTTCTTACTTTGATATCATGCCTTGGTTTAAAGATCGCTGGAGGGAACTCGAGGAAGCGAGGCCTTGTTCAAAAAGACCGTCCACTCAACTAGAAACTGTACCTGAGGAATCAGAATTGGACCTTTTTGGAGAAATACTTTGAGGGGCGAAAAAGGTGATCATTCCTTCGTCGTTTGCTTCTGATTTACTGATGGGAGGAAAGTAAAGACAAATCTATTTGGTTACTCGGCCTGGTAAGCATAAATCATTTGAGGAGTTATATCAGCCTTCGCACGTTGCAGTTTTGATGAAAGACAAGAGTTGACCGTGGTCTTTTTCTGTTCACCAGTCTTATTGTGAATCGTGTACTTATGGTACATCTATTAAAAACAATCTACATAGAATAAAAAGAAACATCTATCTATGGTATACTACCTATTATACCATACTCTAAAGAACAGCTATATATTCTATACATGTTTCTCAAGTTTTCAGGTGTGTGCAGGTTAATACACCCAACTAACAGGCACCCATTGTGAGTCAGTACTCAGGCCCTCGACTACTTTCATGAGTCGATCATAAGTTTCGGTTATGTTCTTGTTTACTAACGTAAGATCAAAATGTTGTGAGTAGTCACGGTTAATCATTTCTGATTGGGCCACAATCTTGCACATATCATCTCGCTGAGAAATAGAAAAAAAAGAGGTTAGACAGTCAAAATCTAATGTTTCGGGGTCGAATTTACATTCTATACGTTCTAAACCCCAAATCCCAACCCACATTCTAACCAATCCGGACTAGGATTCGTAATTTACAAGAACAACAAAATATTCTTACTGTTAGTTTTCTTGCATTTGACGGAGCTTCGTTTTGACGCTGAGTAAGTTCATCTACCGTGGGGCTTGCGATGTACACGACATACGGCATGAACTCAGAACTGTTGAGCATCTTCAGACCCTGGATCGTGAGTATATGACAACTTAGTTATTTATCTTTCCTCCACCCAAACTATCCCTAACAAATAAGTGAATCATCTACACAGTACGACTGTGTTTAGTACAATTCTCTACTCAAGGCTCACCGCAGGTTGAATGTCCAGTACACACATCTTATGTTGTTCAATAACAGATCTCACACCATCAAGACTTGTACCATACAAATTCCCATTATATTCTCCATGTTCCAGAAACTGATTACCGCGACGAAGTTCTATCATTTTCTCACGACTTACAAAATGATATCCTTTCCCGTCTTCTTCGCCTTCTTTCGCCCCACGCGAAGTATCTAAGTAAATATTTCGGTCATCTTACTGCATTACATTTTGCTACAACTCATCATTCACTCACGGGGAATGGCGGTCGCAAATCTCGCCGGATCACTTGCTAGTATTCTGCTCTTCAACGTTCGTCGACCAACTCCTTCGGCGCCTGAAATAGTTCATGGTATGTAAGTTGTTTCTCTCAGTACTAGCTACATAGTCAGCGTACAAAACTTCACTCACCAATTAAAACTAAAGTCTTTCGTTCAAATGGAGGCATTTTCGTCACTTCTTCGTAAGAAGCAACTTCGTGTCGATCAAACTCTACAAAAACGGACAAAAATTGCTCCTTTCAACAACAAAATCGAAGTTCATTAATTTTGAAAATCCAATGCGGATTGCCACCTTGCGTCTTTTTTACGTCATACATTGTCTTCTTTTTCTTACGAGAACCACACATAACTAGAAATGGAAATTTAAACCTTCAGTTTCTTTCCTGTTCAGCTCGTAAACCATGGTTTTATATGAAAAAACTTACAAAAGCTTCGTCTTCGCGTGACATTTGGGTGAATAAAGGTTCTTCGTCTTCATGAAGATATAGAAAAAAAGTTGTAATGAAAACGGAAGATTATTTCAACTGCATTCTAATTACTTATAAGGAAATTCTAATTGCTTTTGATTGAATTCTCATTGTTTCCAATTCCATTCTAATTGTTTCTAATTAAATAGTTAATTAAGAAACTTGCTGTTTTTCACCATGAATCTGATTAAAGAACGTTGTTCTAATTATCTTCTTACTTTTCTTGTAAAGTTCGACTGGGTATTAAACCTGTTCCACCATCACCAGTTACTTTCTTTGCCTGAAAACAATGAGAAAGTGTACAGGCTTCATTCTGTAAGTCACAATTTTAAAGCAAATCAGAATAATAGTAGGTAGTTGTTACTCACCTGCCACCAGGTGGCATCTGTCTGATCAAGTATTTCCAAAATTTCTCCTTTCTGGAACGCCAGACCTGCTTCCTTGCAAGGAATATCCTCATCTGCCTTTGGATCAAATGAAAACTGTGTTTTCATGAACACCTAGAAAAACAAAACAATTTAGAGACAGGCTGCATGAACATTGACAAAATAGTACATAGAGAATTATAACACTTTAACAACCTGACAAGACCTGCAATTGTACAACTAATTTCATGTCAAAGAGTTCTATCTTTTCTATTGACTTTCCTCCTACCTGGCCATGATACGGTTTACTAGTGTAGCTTGGAGATACTTTCAGTATCACTTTAGTGCTTGAGTCTTTCTGTTAAAATGAGATGCATAACTATACAAAGTGTTTTGTCATACAAAAAAATTAGAAGCAAGCATTACATTACATACCAATATATTTTGAACTTTCTCTGGGTTATTCTTTACAGGTTGACCATTAACCTCTTTAATAATATCACCAACATTCAAGAGCCCTGAAAAAAACAATCATTTTAAATAGCATGTGCTTCTTGTGGTTCTGTACAATATTACCCAAACAGCCCAACCTTGCTTGTCTATTGTGCTGCCTTTGATTATTCTTGCCACTACAATATTCCCACCTCGTTGTTTCAGAGTTAAACCCTACAGCAATTCATACCATTAGTTACTAGTATATTTAATGCAAATGATAAATTATTACAATGCATTAACATACCAATGACTCATTAGGTGACTTATTTAATCCCACCATTCTGATTGGTTCACCACTAGATGCCACACCATTAGCATCAGACGATTCAGGATTGGCCAGAGGCGGTGTTACATCATATCGTTTATTGACTATTGCATCATGGCTTTCCACCAAACCCTGAAGAATAATGTAGCATGTTAACCAGTGCAAGAGTAGCGCCGTAATACAGTGCTGTACATACTTTGATATGAGGATCCGACAGCACTTTCTTCAACTGCATTGCATCCTCATTCTCCCCTTTCCCATCCAATGCCGATAACACCTAAGACATTGGACATACTTTAGACAATTTGCAGTTGCTCATTACTTAATAAGATACTGGGATAAAGCTACCAAAAGATTCAACAGCATTCCTACGGTCCTACCTCATTTAGCAGTTCTACATTGGCATTCTTCACCCCTTGTTTTTTCTCTTGTTCCAAAGTACCATGAGCCTAGGATGTCAAAATATAGATCAAGCCCAGATCAACGCACTATATGTGACTAAATTAATTATCAAAATACCAAACTACACGGCTTTGAAACAACTTCTGTGTTAGTTTATGCACCTTTATAAGATGTAGAATGGCTGGATCAGCCAAAATGTTCTTCAAAGATTTTGCTTGCTCTTCCAAAATCAAGCCAGCAGTTCTTGGATCATCCAGCGAGTTCACAACTTCTTTTATTGCTACATTTCAAAAAACGAAAACCACCATTAACTGCCTAGTCACAGTTTGATCGAATATTTTATTTAATCTGCATTTTAATTCAGATGCATTAGCAGCTTCTAACTACTTTGTTGCATGAAAACTATGGTTGATTACAAGACTGAATAGAAGTGGTGGACTCATTCACAATGACGAAGAAAGGAAATGAATAAAATAGTCACTGAAGTTTTGTATTGTAAAACATTGGGCTTACACCCAATATTTCAATCTACTGGGTTTTTTTCTAGCATAGACATCAGTTTACCCAAAGTTGTTGTAACTATAGCAACACAGTGCCCCTTGATTGTACTAGAAATCCGATTAGTGTTGATTGAGCACTTCATATTTCTAGAGAACACTTGAGAACCAGATGTTTGATGATCTTATGTGCACCATATAAGATAAAAGGGCATACAGAAGCAATATGCATGTTCACCATTCTACAGCAACAAAAGTGCTTGCAATGATAAATCTGCAAGTACTTTTCATGCTAACTGGTGATAAGCTACCTGTGGTGAACCACTTCACTTTTATGCCTAAGATTTCCTGTCAAAACCAAGTATAAAACTTCTGAACACTCATTTGCACTTTCTATATTGGTAGAATTACTATCAAACGCTTATATATTTATTATTTACTCTCCAATAGCCTGCTGGGCGATGCAATCTAGTAAACAGATGCGAGCTTTTAAATTTGTTTTCTATATTTATCCAAAGATTGTACATTCGTTTAGTCTAGCAGTGTGGGCGAGTACTCCAGCATAAATAATGTAAGAAAAACCTCAGAATAACTGTCAAATCTCGGGAAAAAACCACAGCCGCAACCTGCTAATAATTGAGAGAAATTCGGAAATTACAACTACATTCTTTTAGCACTTAATAAATCAAACATTCCCAATTGAACTTTTGACTCCCTATCGTTGTAAAAACGAGTATTATTAAATTGTATTGCTCCTGATGCTTTTATAAACTATCAGACTTCTTATACCAACTAGTATTTGAGCTTATGCTTTGCCAAAACATGCAAAAAACCTCGTATTCTCTCTTAAAAAGTAGCATTCTTCGCAGGTTTCTTGGGAACAAAAAATTCAAAACATCATAAGTGCATTTTTCACAAAACACTCGGTGATTGTACCTTCATTTTCCGGTGATTGCTCGTCGTTTGCGGCAGGTTTTTCTTCGCCCATAATACCCTCAAAGCAATTCCGGTTCGTAGATAGCCGATCGGGAGAAAGAAAATATATTTTTTGTCCAAAAATTGGCAAGTAGTATTGAAAGATGTTGTTTGATAAAATATTACAAACATATTCCACGCGTGGGACACGTGATACACTTTAACTCCACGCGCGACTAACGTTCTATATTCCACAGCCACCCAAGTGGAAATGGCAACATTTCGTGACCAATAAAATCGTCTTGCAAAGTAGGACGCAAGTGGTTGTACACTGCTACTCAATAAGTTAATCAGTATAAAAATACAAGTACGTTTCCATCTATAATATTATGTTTTCTTAAAGTTATGCATTTTCAGAAAAGTAATTCTCTACTGATAAATGCAAGGTATTCATGCTATTAAATTTTAAAAAGACAGACTGTCCTCAAGCTAGGGCTTTCATTATATGTGTTTCTCCAACTTTATTTTAGTAGTGACCACTTTAATTGATCTTTTGCCGACTGTAGCACCTTGAGAAGAAAGAAAACACAGCACACATTACTATGCCAAGAGCGTGTTGCCACTTAATAAGTTCATATTTGATATTTACATTGGCCACAGTTCTTTCAGACAACGGTACATCATCATTCTAACAGACAGTACAAAAAAGTTGTCATAAAACACAATTTTGTAACCTTACTGATGTTCATTTCATATCAACAAGTAAAGTAAAAGATTAATTGTACCTTTATAGCAATTTTACGAACTATTGATGTTGCGTCAGCTTCTAGTATTACCCTAAAGAAAAGTTCTTTAATATTAATTTACTTTTTTATCAGTACAACCCATATGTATCATTATGACTTTTTCTTATCCACATCTTACCCTCCATCAACCAATTCATCCATAGCTAACAGTATACCATCTAAGTTAGCCATCACATTTTTTTTCTCAACATGTTTACACAAGAGTTGGCTGACTGCGTCGTAAAACGCATTCAAGACACTGACCAAAACGAGCTAAAAAAATTAAGAAACTTTATCACAAACAAAGCACTTGAAAGTCATAGCAATGAGCTTTGAACATTGCCAAAGAAATAGGGGTTGACTGCTCAAAATAATTACTTCATTTTCACTGGATGATCCAATGACATAAAAGTACAAATCAATGTTACTTCTGTAGACACATGTAAGACCTTCAAACATCACAATTTCTGCTGCAAAAAAAAATTTAAAATGGTGAAAATGGGCAAATCACTAGGGGATGCATAAAACAAAAGTTTACATTTACAATACTGGTATAATAGAGCATATATACCATTCGCTCTGCTGGTTTTATTGAAAAGATTCTTTTCAAATTCTTTCTGTTCTTTGACAGTTGGATAGGTATCGTCATAATACTAAAACAAAGTTGAGTGCTAGCATGTCAATTTCAACTTTTTATGTATCCTCCGATAAGCAACAAATCTTACTTTTGATAATATTCTTTCGCCGTCATTGTCAAGAATCAAGACCCCTTTCACTGTATACATTGACGGCTCCTGTTTTAAGACATAAAGTACGCTTGGTTAAACACTGGTGGACCATTTGGAAGCAGAAAAAGGAAGTACGAACGACTTCGTATTAACTTTATTGACATATTCACTGGCAGGAGTTTTCCCAACTACTAAATACACCTACACCTTTCTTTTTTAAACACCACACACTCTGGTTTCTACACTATCAAACTGTGCTATATCTCCAGCGATCAGTTCGCAAGATTTCTTTAAAGCATCGAAATAAAAGAACGAACAAAAGAAACACTTACTTGTAGTCCGGACTCCATCTTGAATTTGATGACGTATACGTTGAGTGTTCCCACTTGTGACAATGTGCATTCAATATTCCAACAAACTAAGAAAAATGTCCTTAAATTTCCTTCTCTAATGTTACCATAACAACGTATTTGCTTCAAAATGGCGGATTCTTTTCGTTGATTGGAAAATTGTTGCAGAATATTTGTTTTTGCGAAGTTTCCGATTACTATTTGTCACAAAATGACAAGCGAAGAACCCGTGAGTTCTGTGGATCCTTCAGTACATGTAATATCTTCATACTTGTTATATTTAACTTGCAATTTAATATTTTTCCGCCATAAAATCAACTGAACCACTGACTTGTAGTATTTCAAATTTTGGCAGCTACGTGAGGAAGTGGTGAACCCAGCTTCTGATCCACGACAAATGAGAAGAATTATTGCTGAAGACCCAGACTGGTATTAAGTGTTTTAAATCGCAAACTTCGTTCATATTTTTCATGCAATTACTATCTCTCTTTCATAACCGCTTTATAGGAGTTTAGCCACGGTGCCGTTGCTCACTGACTTGTGCTTAAAGAATATTATTGCCTGTTTTGATGGTACGGAGTATAAGGGAATGTTACAAAGTTAATTTATGGTCTGTTGTATTAGAGCTATCGGAGGCAGTACTATTATATTGCAGTTATATATTCATAATTATTTTTAGAGCATCCAACTCTCAACGAACTATTACCAAAGCATAAAACAAAAGTTTTAGAACTTTTATCGACGAGTATCCCACTAAAGTAAGTGTATATATGTTATATATATATATAGATTCAACTGAAGTAACAGAAATGCTCTCTGACCTTTGAATATTTTTAATAAATTAACCATTGTTTCATTCCTAGGGTAACTGCCCCTTTAGTTGAGGATGAAGGTTATTGGCAAAAATGTTGCAAGGCAAAATGGGATATTTGTGATATTTCCAAACATGGCCAAAATTGGAAAAGAATGTTTTTTGAAAAGACCGTGGAAGGTTGATACCCTAGATTGTGAATGTTGTATAAAATGAACCACCTCGCTTCTATCTTTGCCTTTTGAGCAGTGTAATCTGCTGATGTTGAAAAGAGTAGCACAGCTAGATATACCATTGCAATGTATCTTGATTCATAAGTTAATATCTCTTCATATTACAGGAATTATTGAGAGTTTTATACCAGAAACAACAGACAGCTCAGAGGTATTGGTTGCAAAAAAGAGTACTTTCTGCAAGAGTTTATAATTCTATCATCATTCCTTGTACTTTTCTTTTGGTAGTTAAACAACACCTTAGCATTAGGTGAAAGATGTATTCGCTCTTTGAATATTAAACAACTTCTTCCTCCTGTCAAAGAAATGAACGTGAAAGAAGATGACTCCTCTGATACGTTAGTATTCCTTCGATATTTCGCCATACTAATCGTGGAATTGTCTTTTCAGCTTATCGTAGTTTTTTCGACTTTTTGTTGATGCCATTAGTGTGATCGAACGTTCTAATTTACTATTTAGCGGTAGTGATGCCGGACAAGACGGACCTTTGCTTGATCATTTTAATTTCGGTGAACTGATCTCAAGATCGAGTTGTCTAGAAGAACTTCATATTACATACGGGTAAAGTTTCTTGGACAATTTCCACGACTTTTTTTCTCTTTTGTCGCTTTAGTTTTCAAGTGATTTTGCCAGTTTCATGCTTTTGTGTTTCTCTTGTTTTCATAGAGTTCGTGCATGTGGTATGAACTTTGAATGGAATATGTTTCAGTTCACGCAAAGAGATTGTCAGCTTCTTGCTAAGGTGACTCTTAACTCCGATGATTTTACGAAAAATTTCTAGCTAATGGACACGCTTACAGATTATACGTTGACAACGCACATTGGTCATTTTCCAGGCTATAAAGGCGTGTCATACTTTGCGAGTTTTTCATCTTCATCGCAGTCAGGTGGACGACGACAAAGCGAGAATTTTAATCAGTCATATACTCGATCATCCTTCTTTAACGACGCTAGGTACGGAGGTCGGGAGTATGTTTATAATGCTTGATGAGGAAAAATACTTCTTTCAGTTTCACATTCAAATTGATTAGATCTCTCGCACAACAAAATTGGAGACAGCGGAGCGCGCGCCATCGGTAAACTTCTAAATGGACGTTGTCAGCTTGTTCATCTCGACTTGTTGGACAATAAGATCAAGTCGCATGGTGGCAAGGCTATAGCGCATGCTTTGGGCAAGAACATGACGTTAAGATCAATGAACATAAGGTTGAATAGAATCGGTGACGATGGTGGTCAAGCTATGTGTAGGGCGCTGGTAAAGAATAAGATATTGGAGGAGTTGAATTTATCGAGTAATGATCTGGGTGAACCAACTGCCGCTGCTTTAGCTCAGGTTAGTCGTGAATGATTGATGAAGAATGGTAATAATGTAATCAAATGATCAATACAAACGATGATCATAATGAAGAGGTGAAGAAAACATCATTAATTCTTTTCGTCAGGTCTTAGTTTCTAACAAAACTCTTCGTTCGTTGAATCTTTCTTGCAACAAAATGGGCGAGGTAAGAGACTAGTAGAGAGGTCACTATTCCTCGAGTTTCTCAGCGATCAGTTCTTCAGTCATCTCATCGTGTGTTTTCAGGATGGAGGCAAGTCACTTCAAGAAGGAATGGAGGAAAATGAAACGATAAAGATGATGGATTTACGCTTGACTGAAGTCGGTCAGGAAAACGAGTACTGCATTAGTCAACTGTTGAAACGAAACAACGAAGGAGACAAACTTAATTTTTAATGCATTTTTTCATATAATGTGTATATTTATAAATGCTCAGTGTGTAAAGTAGAAGTCCGCGATGAAGCCATGGCCATTTTCTGACGCTGCCTTGTTGAATTTGATGGTTTTCAGCAACGTCCTGGAAAAGAACGGAATACCGTAGAGGGATACCTATTGTTTCTTTTATTAGACTCTCTGGACACCTGCACTGATCCCCCACGCTTTTAATCAGGACATACTTAGCTCGGGAAATGTTCACCTTCTAAGAAACAAGACTTGACATCCTGTGGCACGTGCACCGGGTCCTGCGTATAATGAGTTTGTACGTCAATTGTGGACATCTTGCCAAACCCGGAACTTAAAAGTACTGAGTCGCGCTCATACGATCCCCGTCTTTCCTTCAGTAAATCCTCTTGCATTTGCGTTCACATCCTGTGTGTTTCCTGGTGTGCAATAGAATAAGACTGGTATGAGTTCCGCCAGCTATTTCGACAATGTTGCTTGCTACTTGTTACATATAGAAAGCGTAATAGACAGGAGGTGTTTGAAATGGACGGTGGTTCCAACTTCGGGCATCAGGCTGGGTCAGATTAAAATTATTTCGCAGACTCCTGCTTGGCAAGTTTCCAGAAGCATTTACTTTCTTGAAAACAAAGTCCTTGATATGCTCTCTTGGTAAACAGCATTGTTAACTTTTCATGCATAAAATGTGCAATTTCTATATCAAAACTGTCTGTTAAAGATATTGCTTGACTTTTGAACTTCCGGCTTGGAGAGCGGCCAACCACTGCACGAGACTTGATGTTGTTTGCACAAGCAGTCTCGTGCAAGACAAACCTGCTATCTAACTTTGAGGACTCAACCACTGTATTTGCTTTTTCGTGACATGCTGTCATTGATATTCGGCAAAATTACTTCTTGTAACCATCGTACTGCAATTGCTTGGGTAAATATATAATTTACTCTTTGATGTGGATGTTATTGCGAACCATGCAACTGACTGCGTTTCGATATTTTCCAGGTTTTTTTTACCCAAAACCTTGAAATCCAAAACAAGAACAGAACAACAAATCTTGTGCAATTTGCGTCAACTCTTAACTCAGATCCTGTAATGACGTCAGCAAAACGTCATACGCACGATATTAGAATTGTCCAAATAACTTTTGTCTGATTATAAAGCAAGTATCACTAAACGTCAGTCTAGACCTCGCAAAGTAATTGATCTTTGTACGTTTGCAGCAAAATCATTAACATATTATTCAGATGGAAAGTTGCATGTTTTCACTTCGCCATCTGAATGCAGGTATTGCTTTTACCTTTTTTCTTAATGAGTTTAAAAAGTTCGTATATGGTTTAAACCAGTGCAAAAAGATGTTTTAGCTTTAAAACTACTTTTTTTCACCGGACAAAATGCTAAACGGTGTTCACTAGTTTTTAAAGACAAATAAAAATGTTACAATGTTTGCTTAGAAACTCACTGATCATTGACAACTTATCAGTTTCAAACTTTTAATTTTTTCGTAAAATCATAAACCAGAACGAGTTTAATTAAGTTTTAAGCCTAAAGAGTTCTTTGTGGAATTTTTTGGTACAGCCAGAAAATACGAAAACAAGATTGAACCAGAGTTGTATTCGTGTAGGTAAGTGGTTATCTGTTTTAAAAGATGTTGCAATTATAAGCTATGTACAATCCATAGATAAAAGTACTGACCAGTCTTATTGCTACCCTCGCTTAAATGTGAGTGGTCCATGCATGGTGATTTTCTAGTCAAGAGAGGTGTCGATTGGAAAGTGGACAATCTTGTTCGTTCTTGATGTTTTTATGTTGAAGCAAAGCGCCTGCTTTGCGTAAACAGCCGGCATGTGTCTCTGTCATGTGTCAGTACTGATGCAGTTTATTTACTACCGTTTACACCAGTGCACCTAGGCAACTTATTTGATCAATCAGCACCTTGACGTCAACTTATTTATAGTAGGTACTATTTCATGGATATCAGTGTGTCAACATCGATTTGGTCCCCGGTCCGTTGTGACTGCAGTGTTAGCTGTTTGCAAGATGATAATTGTGCATAGGTCTTACATGGTTAGAATGTGCAGGACAGTGATAGGACAGTGATAGCATAGCAGAATTAACCGTACAAGTTGGACGGCAGGAGATGGTGGCCAACTTGTGCAGTTATCAAAAGAAATGATGTTCTGTCATTCATTCCATTCATGTGGTAGTCTATGTTTTGTTCTAAAATGATTAGCACCAGAAGTGCATTAAGATGTTGAGATTTCTCCATTTCCCCCCACCATCGATATTTGCATAATACCACAAGTGGTGTGTGACGTAATGGCATGTTGTGGTTCAATCCACTTGCAACCACTAATATCCAGTAGTGATGATTCATTACTTGAAATGCATACTTTAAACTACGGTCAAAATTTGCAATGTATAGCTAGTTTATTTCTTTATACATTTCAAAACCATTCCAATTTGCATGTACATCATTCGACATCCGAACAAGGCCAACGATAAATGGTACAAAATGTTATCAATCGTCGCCTCGGAGGTTCGTACCGGGTATCTTAGTCCGCTATACGATACGAGCTTATAAAACGAACCGGTGACCACGGGTTGAGACTAGTTTATAATTATAATTATAAAGCAGACAAATATAGATCCGATTGTAATAGTCGTAAAGAAAAGCTCGTGTTTTTACTGATCCTCGGCAGTGTACTGAGACGTAAAAACTGTAGAGGAAATATCGACGATTTTAACAAGAAAAGAAGTGAAAATCATTTGAAGAATACTCGTGTTTTGACACAGGAAAACATCAACAACAGCTGCGAACATTAGGAGCTAATATAACAGAGGAATTCATTGAAACATCTTAAATACAATCAAATGGCTTCGAAATACTATACTGGGTATGTTCCCTCGCTATTTCTTGATAATTTTAACATGTTTTGAAAGTATTTTAATGGAATGTGATGCTTGAATGTTTCAAAGGATGTCTCAATCTGATGTTTTAGAAAGAACCTTTTGATTTTTCGTATAATTTTCGTTAATCAAATGACAAATAGTGCGCCTTCTTTCTCTTAAATTGCTCTCAAATTTTGGAGAGTACGAATTACCAAAGTAAAGGAATTAAAGTAATTTGTATTACATATTAGAAAATCTATGATTGCACCTATTGTAAATAGTGGTGATAGTTGCCGTCTTTGGGATCTCGCGTGTATTTTCCAACATGGCCCGTGCACGCTAATTCTACTCAAATACGCTTTAATATTTCCTTATAAACTCAAGAAAATCTTGATTCGATGAACAACTAGGATTTGTAAAGATGAATTGAGGTTAAATTCGATAGTTTTGGGATAAGGAATACAACATATTTCCTTGGTTATTTACCAGTTATATACTGATGCATGAATTCTGAATGACGTCAATGTAACCAGCCATGGAAAATAGTTGGAATAGTGATGATTGATTGTCTGCAGATAATATGACAGGGACTATATATTGTTCATGTTGTTGCTGTCGAATGCGTTCTTGAAATCCTGTCATGCTTTTGTTTATGATATTTTAACATTGGAAAAAACACCAGATAGCTTATGGAGCTCAATCATTTTCTTTTTATGCTGTCTTTAATAATTTGCTACCTGTAAATAGTGCGTTCTCACAATTGCTTGTTAACAGTTTTGAAGTGTGAGCTAGGATATTTTTGGGGACCATGTTTTTTGCCTGCTATGCACGGAATTGGGTGTCCTGTGCAAAAAGCGACTTAGCTCGATGCAGGCGAATTTGAATTTATGTTGTTGCTATTTCTTGACAGTAATTCCTTTTTGCTAAACACAATTCCTTTTCATGTGATACTATTAGTCAGCTTTGCTGTTGATAAATGTTAATAGCTGCAACATCAAATCTTTGATGTAAATTCTGAATTATATGTAAATAGTGCTGTTGTTCATAGCAATTGCTGAATAACACTTACAAGTTTGTACCGGCAAAATCTTGGAGACATGATAAAATTTTTGATGGACTAGATTAAATGATGCATTGTCTTTTGACATAGACCACATTACTCAGATCAAATTCCTGGGTTCATCTTACAAACTTATTGAGCATGAGCAGTTAAGATATTATCTTTACTAGGTATCGTCTTTCATTTGTCAACTTTGCAGATGCAAAGCCCAGACAATTTTCAAATTTAAATTATTCATTTTCTGGTTTTATGCTTTAAATTGGAACCATAATTGCTTAAAACTTGGCTGTGTTGACTTAAGTTGTGTTGCATGAGTAAGATAACAAATTCTTCAAGGATGTTTGTCATTGTGTTAAGCTGATATGTTGGTGTAATGTAATAGCTTATTGTGCAATCTTACAATATGAGCAAAATTAGGTAAGTGCGTGGTGCAGGCTAAGTTTTAGTTTAATTGCTATATTATTGTGTGTAGTTCAGTTTACTTACATATTTAGTTGTTTAGAAAAAGATAACTTTTGTGTAAATTGTTGCACCGCATACAGACAGCTGGATGATATGAATCACGACTTGACAATTTGAATATGAAAGCAGTGGGATGAACTGCATTTGCAATAGACTATGAAAGCATAGCTTAATATTTATTACAACTTGATTTATTATAGTCTGTTTTAATGATGCAGGTGATTCTATAAATTTAATTTTATTTATGACTTAGCTATTGTTTGTTCATAAATCATAGCAAGTTTGTAATCAGACAGTTTGATCTCTGTTAAAATTCTCTTAAAGAAACAGCTGTTTAAGATATTTTAAATTGCACTTCGCTTCTTTTCAAACCTGCATTTTTTTGAGAATATCTTGACACCCACTTCAACGCCCACAGATCACTCCACTCTGTCTAATACCTGATGATCTGACCATGTTCAATGGAAGGATAAAATTATGATGTATATAATTTTGCAGACAAGAACACATCAAGAAGAAGTCTCGAGATGCAGCTCGATGCCGTCGTGGGCAACAGAATGATGAATATTCAGAACTTGCTAGTCAACTTCCCTTCAGTGCTAAAGAATCTTCCCAGCTCGACCGCTTGTCAGTTATGAGACTGGCTAATAGTTTCATTAAAGTGAAACATTTCTTGCGGGATGTAGCAGATAAAGGTAGAGAAAAGCACTTTTATTATCTGAATGAAATTTGCTCTGTCAATGCTTTGTAGAATTACACACTGAAATCGACACTTAAAATCTTCAATTTTTTCAGATCTTCTGCAGTGGAATATGAACAATGCTTATGGTATTCAAACTTTGGAGAACAAGTTAACACAGGCTCTTGATGGGTTTGTGTTTGTGATTGGTGATGATGGACAATGTTTATACATTTCCGATAATGTCAGCACGTATCTTGGCCTCTTGCCTGTAAGTTGCTACACTTGCTCACTTAATAGCTCTACCAGAAATACAGTTAGATTGAATGGATGTCATTCTTTCAGGTTGAAGTGACTGGAAACAGTTTCTATAAGTTCATACATCCTTGCGATCATGAGGAGGTTGCAAAACAACTGGGAGGGAAAATTCCACTGGAAGACATGGAGATTTTTGATGGCTTGTTTTGCTCGGACTCAATATTCTTGATGTCAAACAACCTGAAAGGAGGTAAATGAAGTTCTCTGCATAATGAAGTTGTAAATATAGTTATTCTTACAAAATATTGTTATGGTTTATAATATACTTGCACTGCTGTTTACTGGAATGTGCCGCTGACATTACTAATGCTATTTAATTCAGGCTCAGCACAGGACAATGATATTGAAAGCCAGCCATATCGATCCTTTTTTGTTCGCATGAAAAGCACATTAACAAGTCGAGGGAAAAGTGTGAATTTAAAAGCTTCAACATACAGAGTATGAACCTTCAACTATTTTATTTTCATGATATTTTATTTTATTTTATTTTATTTTATATTTACTTTATTCTCATGATATTTTATTTACCGGATTGTAGAGCAAGTACTTCACAGCAGTACTCGAAATCTAAGTGAGCATTGTACTTTGTGGTTTTAGGTTGTGCATTGCATGGGCTGCTTGAAGTTGTGGTCACCTTCATTTGCCACGAAGAACAAGAAATGTCAACCATTTTGTTTTGTTGGCATTGGTGTACCATTAATGTTCTCTCCAACGTTTGAAGTTCCTCTTGATTGCTGCACATTCACAAGTCACCATTCTCTGGACATGAAATTTATATATTGTGAAGATGGGTGAGTTATCATGATGCAAACTTGTTAAGTACCATGAAGATATAGATAATATTATATGGCTGCATGGAAATATGGATTTTGTTTCGAGTGTTGAACAGAATGTTGCTTACGAGTGAGCGTAGCAAACAAGTAAGCAATATTCTGTTCAACACGAGAAATAAAATCCATATTTCCAAGCAACCATGTAATATTCTGTTTACTATAT
>JAODVM010440049.1:0-23594 GCA_025400095.1 Phenganax marumi
TCGACGTGTTTTGTTCAGTTTTATGAATGTTAAAACATTCACTATCCAATGGATAGCGCTATCCACCTTTCGAACAAACGGGCCCTGTTTTCTACGCACGTTAGTTCGGGCGTGTCAAGCTCCGTAGAAATTGTAGCTCTGGCGATTTGAGGCTGACTAGACACTGTGAAAAGCGTCTCGTTTGATTTGAAGTACTATTGTAACTTTGGTTTTTAAAGTTATTTCAAGCGTAAACTGACTTCAACTGAAAGGTCTAGACAGTCGTGTTTTCTCGCGCAAATGTTGCAACATTATTGAAAATGGTGGCTGTGAACGGGGTAACTTCGAGTTTGAATGAGGTGAATGGAGAAGTCAAGATTTTGCGACTCCATGCAACGTGTACAAGTAGCTTCATTTGTTGTGCTGATTTGCCGCGATACTGCGTTTACCTGAAATTAACGTTACATTCTTTTGTACAACGCTATAGTCTGTAAGAAATCGAAAGAAAATGTAGACATAGGCATAGAGAAGTTTTTAAATAAGCATACCAACAGTGTTTTTAAACACTTGATGAGAAAGTACCCAAGCAGTAGGAGTGCAAACGAGACTCGAGAGCGAGCTCGAGAGAATCCCATGGGAGACACTCCACCATTTAAAACATATAACAACGCAACTGTACACAGAATAAATTATGTACAACTACGGTAGTAAGCATGCCCTTTGCTCAAAAGTCAAGGCTAAGAAACTCCGTATAACATGAAAATAAGTCTGAAAATGAAGTGAGAGTAAAGCCTGGTTTTCACTTGCAACGCAAGCATAAGCATAAGTTGAGACAAAAGGCGAAACAAAGAAACGCAATGAAGCGTACGACACAAGCATAAGCATCAGGAAGCCAAGCATAAGGCTAGGCAGAACAAAAGGAAATTCAAGGAAAATTCTTTCTGCTGTGTGTTTGTAATCCTCAACAGGAAAACTCTCCCTTCGTTTTCTCGCTTATGATTACGTTCCAAGTGAATACCAGGCTTTACGAATGACACATAATCAACATATTCATACCATAGTATCCATTCATAGCTTTCAAAAAGGCTGTTAAACCTTTTATCTTTCTATGGCAAGATAGCGGCAGTAGATTAAGGACAAGCTATCTTTGAATGAAATTTTTCCAGTCTTTAAGACGGAGCTTAAGCTTCACGCGTAAAAGCTAGGGCAAACGGCAGGGTCGTTTATTCTTGGCAGAGTTTCTTCGCTCTTTATGTTTTTAGATATTCCACTTTGTGTCAAACAGTTTTTCTTCAATTCCTGTGCCAAAACAACTAGATTATCTTCGCCTTACTGTTTTTATATTGGCAACATTTTCTTCGTTTGGCGTTTGTCGTAAAACGGAAAGCTATGTTTAAACTTTCTTTTACTTAGAGGATCCATCGTGTGACACGCCTTTTAATACTCTCCAGGTTGGTTTTGTTGGTGGACTGCCATGGTTACCAGACTTCTGTAGCCTAGCAAAATTGAGACTTCATTAAGAATTTAATAATAAGTGTAACGTCATTCGAGCAATGCAGTCCGTTACCAGAGGGCACATTCTCCGTGATAACACTAGCATATTCTTCGCCTTGGATACAATTTGGATGATATGCTGATTCCAAGGTTGACCAGTGCAGTGACAAGTAAAATATATAGAGTTGTAGAGGTCAACACGCATCAGTTCAGTTGAACAAAGATGGCACTTTGCTTACAGCGCGATAATGTCATACCTTTACACCTACATGCGTTGAAGTCAATATTAAGGCCCGTTTACACGGGCGATTTTTTGCTGCGACTTTAAGTGCGATTTCTCCTTTTGGAGGATGTGAAGGAGTGAATGAGTTATAAAATATTCCTGGTCATGAAATCTCATAATAACATCATTCAGTAATCTACTCCTTCACATCCTCCAAAAGGAGAAAATCGCACCTAAAATCGCAGCAAATATCGCCCATGTAAACGGGCCTTAGAGTCTACGCCAGTTAGGTTTCATCCAATCATACAGTCTCGCAAATGGACTCGTTCCAGTCACCTTAGAGATCACTGAGGTACTCTCACGAATCTTCATCCTGTGTTTGAACGTGAATTTTTGAAATAAACTTTTGTGGTTCTTGTTTTTTTGTTTTCCAGTCGCAATGTCAGATTTTAATTGACCGTATTATGTCCTGTACTCCACATTACGTGCGTTGTTTGAAACCCAGTGAAACGAAGGACCCTTTAGATTGGCATGATCAGAGGTGAACGCGTATAGATATAATAAGATTACCGTAAATGATCCAATAAATGCCCGGGGCGTTTATTAAATTCTGGCGGTTTGGGGGGCGTTTATATCATTTCGATCACTTTACTGTGAACAAACGACAACAAAACTAAGACTAAATTTACAGTTTCTTAGCCCAATCGATAACCGACTATAATAATAGCGTTTCCTTTGTCGATTTGGGGGGCGTTTATTAAAGAGAGGCGTTTAATACAAACTCACGCTTCAAGGGGGCGTTTATTAGATACGAGGCGTTTATTTGATAGGGGGCGTTTATTGGATCATTTACGGTAGGCTGAATCTCTAAGTATAATAGATTAAGCAATACCAACCGACAATTTCGAAAATGCTAATACGAAACATAATCCGAACATCAGCATTTTGAAACCCAATGTATGGATTAAAAGCAAGACGAATATGAGTTTGTGACATTTCGATTTTATTGCCAAATCACAGTCAGATAGACTAACGTTGCGATATCATACAACTGGTATGGTCTTATACAAAAGCTGCATGAGTATAGGACCGTATATTGTATCGTAAGTTTGATGAGCCTGACGATTATTTTGCTACAAAATCAAAATATCACCAATAATTCTCGCCTTGTTTTCAAGGCATATCTTAGGTTTCGAGGTACTAATCTTCGAATTAAGTTTCGTGCTATATCTCTACTTATATTCAATGAAGATATATCTTTGGGTGATCTTAAGACTTAAAGCTTTTGTGGCAGATCGCGTTTTTTTGTGGAAACGCCTTCACTAAGAACAAACAATGAATTCATGGTGTTGAAGCTTTGCAGGAGTAGAGGGAAAAAGGGGGTTCTGGGACAGAGAGGAACTGGGAAAATCATACGTGCACATCTATAAAATAATCGTTAAAAATTTAATGTATTAGTTAACATTAAATGCTTCATACGCAGGTAATAATAAAAGAAACGTTCTAAAAATAAAAATAATTTAAATGATGTTAAATTATTAACTTGAACTTAAATGACGTTTCTTTCAATAACAACTTATTGATATGCACATACAATTTTTTACCAGTTCCTCTCTGTCCCAGAACCCCTTTTTTCCCTCTACTTGCAGGCTACTTGAACGCTTTTAAGATGGATTGTGATTTGTGTTGAAGAATGTATTGATATATTAATATATTATATTAATAATATATAATATATATATTAATATGTATTAATATATTAGTTTATTTCCTAGAATTCTTCCTCAGATTTCGTACCTTGGCCTACGTGAAAATATTAACGTGCGACGAGCCGGTTTCGCTTTCCGTAAAACATTCGAGAAAGTCATTGAAAAGTAAGAAGTTTCGTCGAGATTTATGCGCTTACAGCCGATGACTGCACGGAGAGATTTTTATTTATTCCAGGTATGGCGTTGTATTAGAAAAAGATGAACTGGCGTCTCTTTCTGGTGACAAAGCCGGTACTTGCACGGCTATCATGACAACCGCTGAATTTCCGCCGGACATTTGGAAAATTGGAAAAACGAAGGTGTTTATGAAGCACTCGGATATGGTAAGATATCGCAAGCCTTGACTTGTAATATGTATTTGGCAACACAGAACATTGAGTGATGATCAACTGCACATTGATTACCATCTGGCACCTTTACCTTGACCAGTGGAGTTTTCCCTTGTCATAGTGAGGCCATTACTTTGGGAGACTTGAGGCCCGTTTTCGCTGGCGGTTTTTGCTGCTATGTTTCTACTCTTAGTGCATGTGATTGAGTAGGTTGACTGACGAGTGCATTGGCATAATCTTTAGATCAAGTATTTTCCCCAGTCAGTCACTCTATCACATCCGTCAACACGAGAAATTCACTCGTGTGAACGGGCGTTTACATTCAGCTACAAGGGAGTTTAAGCTTCGTGTTCAAAAGCTACGGCAAACGGCAGAGCCGTTTTTCTTGGCAAAGTTTGTTCGTCTCTCTTCTTTTTGGATTTTCCATATTATGTCAAACAGTTTTATGTTAACATCTTGTGCTAGCACAACTAATTATTTTTGCCTTACTGTCTTTATATCGGCAATTTTTTTGTCGCCTGGCGTCTGACGTTTGCCGTTGAACGCGAAGCTTAAGCTCTCTACATTGTGCACTTTAAGATTGACGTTTACGGCTAACCGCGAACTGCTAACGGCGAATCTTAATCACATTTAATGGTAATATCTACAGTTTTCTCGAGTGAAATTGCCGAACCACGCTTCAATTCAGTATGTAGGCTCTCGTAAAGACCCAGACACACCGGACGCGATTCGGCAAAGCGACGCGATTTTTCAAACTTTGTAAGCGAATAAATCGATTCATGGAAGAAAATTTTAAAAGACATGTGCACTAAATAACTAAAAATATTATATCGCCTTTAAATATCTGGAGAATCTCAACTAAAACCAAAGTTACCAGTCAATGAAAGTGACCAAAACCAAAGTTACCAGTCAATGAAAGTTTGAAAAAGCGCGTCGCGTCGCCGAATCGCGTCCGGTGTGTCTGGGCCTTTACGTCGAACAAGCGATATAGTCAACTGTCAAATGTGATCTAAACTTTGCCGTTTGGAGTCAACGACATGTCGATAACGTCAATCGTAAGGTGTCTACGTCCCACATGCAAGCTCCATAAACGTTTTTCTTTTCAAGATTACCAAACTGGAGCACATGCGTAACGAGGCATTGTATTCTTTTGCTGTTGTCTTGCAAAGTTTGGTCCGCGGCTTTCTAGCGAGAATATATTATAAGAAACTGTTAGAAAAGAAACGGCGGGAAGAGGAGGAACGGAGACGGATTGAAGAAGAGAAGCGACGTGCGGAAGAGGAAGCGCGGAAGCGAGCGGAAGAGGAAGAGCGAAGGCGAGCGGAAGAGGAAGAGCGGAAGCGAGCGGAAGAGGAAGCAAGGCAGCGGGCGGAAGAGGAAAAAAGGTTGGCGGAACAGGAGAAACAGCTTGCAGAAGAGGATGGACAAAAGTTAGCGGAAGAGGGGAACCGAGGAGGTGGACAAGATGCGATGCAGAAGACTCCACAGGATCAAATGCAAGGGGATCAACAGCGACCGCAAGGGACAGTTGGGAATGTGAATGACGTTATGCAGTTTGATCCGCAGACATACGAAGATCCTAACGAGTATATGGTTTATCAGCAACAATATGATGAACCTTTGAATCAAAATATTGTCCAGAAAAAACCGTCCATGTTCTCTCTGAATCTGGAGTTTGGAAAATGCGGAGGAAAAGTTTGTTGTAAAGGTGAGAGTTGTCTTTTGAGGTAACACAGTCCGCAGGGATTCTACGTGTTTATAATATATGTGTAATTTGAAGAACAATATAGTAATGTATTTTCTTAAAAGCAAAACGTTTTTTATCTTCCATCATTTGAAGTGTCTACAGCAAAGTCAAGTATCAAGTCAAGTATTGCTTCTTCTTCATTGATTTAAAGTGTTTGTGTCAAAATCAAGGATTGTAAACATTTATAATAATTTGAGTCATTTGAAGAAGCACCGTACTTTAGAAAAACTCTGTGCAAACTCCGGTTTTTCACCTCCGGCTCCGACTCCGGCGAAGAAAAACTCCGGCTCCGGGAAAACAAGCTCCGGCTCCGGCAAAATATTTCCTGCTCCGGCAAATTCGTGAAAATTTGAAGTATTATGGAAATTTAACATTTCAAAATGGAAGCACTGCCATAAATGAATGCAATATTTTCATGTGAATTTTTACTCTTTTCTGTCAATACTAATCGTGTGTTGCTCGGAATATTTTTTGGCCGGATATTTATCAGATTTTGTGGGACGTTACCAAAGTCTGATAGTAGTCGCCAGAAAATAGGTGCTGCCGGAGTTTTGCCGGAGCTGAACTAACTCCGGCTCCGGCTCCGGCAAAATACGCCAAAACTCCGGCTCCGGCGCACAGCACTAACTCTCATGTTTACTTGTTTAGGTATTGATGTTTCTGTTGCGGAAAGCGAAGAACTTGAAAATCAATTCGTAGATTTGGAGATATTTTACAAACTTCCATGGCCATTTAATATGCGTCCCGGAGAGATTCTTATTTCACCATTCATTGTGGTGTACGGTCTCGTTGAGGACCAAACCCATTTGAAACTCACTGTGCCGTATTTAAAAGACCTTCCGGTGGAGCCCTCGACGATGACAAAGCGAGTCAGGTTCTATGGCATGGCAACTGAGTATGAGCCCCCATCATTCCAAGATTATTGCTCGCCCGAGGATTTGGACGCATTTAAAGTCGAGTTTAAGAAAGACAAAGCAAAATTGCATATTCAGCAAAATGTGACCTTCTGTATCGTTGGCTTGTATAGTGGTCAGCAGCAGCTAGGTAAATATTCCGAAAGACTTCTAGTCGGCCCACCTAAAGCCTGTTTTCCACTAGGCGGAATTTTTCGAGCGAGAAATAAATCTAACAAACGTGATTGGCTAGCAAAATAATTCCCCGCGAAAAATTCGAAAGCAAGCCAATCATGTCGCTAGATTTATTTTTCGCTCGAACAAATTCGCGCAGTGGAAAACCGCCTTAAAGTAAATCGAAAGAAGTTGAGCTCTAAGTTATTTGTGAAAACGGTTACTTTAGCTCATCCTGGGGCAAAAAAAGAACGGGCCTCGCGCAGACGAAAGACGTTTACCTTGACAAGTTTCATGACGAATACGCTTGCTCGCCTGTACAACAAACAACTTTTCCTAAACAAGTTTCTTTGCCAGTTTATCGGCTCGTGTGCACAACGAATAAGTTCTTCTTGACAAGTAGCTTGACAATTTCACTTACTCGTGTGTACAACGAACACATTTCTGTTGTTGCTGTTTCATTGTGTAACTGTAATCTTTTCCCAACGACCATACCGGTTCTGTTGTGTTTTTTTTTTGACATAAAGACAGTTTTTGAAGTATATTTTCTTCTTAGCGCAAGTCAGCAGTCCACCTGCTACTTACTCGCTTCCAAATAAATCACGACTTAATACCCTACGGCAGGAAAGTGTCAGCTACTCGCCTCAGAACTTTTACGGTGGAAATGCGCAGATTCAAAGCCAAGGCTCGTATTATCCTCAAGCCACTCAGAATACGAATTTCACCGCGTACGGCGGAGATGAAGATTATGAAGAAAATACAGCTAATTATCAGGCTATTACAGGACAAATATACGGAGGAAGTAACCAGAATGAAAATAATGGCGCACGTTTTGGTCAAAATGCTCAAGTTTATGGCTCGACTTTTTCCCCTCAACATTTCGTGACTTTTGACACCTATGATACTTCGTCTGAACAGAATTACGCTACGTATGAAGTCGGAAACGCTTTCGACGAAAACGAAGACATGTATGCAACTTACGATGAAGTTTATGCGCACTTTTTACCCCACGGTAGTTCTCTGCTTCCCCCACCGACTCCATTCGGTATCATAGCTTCCGATATTAGTCACCAGTATTCAACACCCGTACTGCCAAATTCAGGTTTTCCATCTCCGCCGCCCCCACCTCCGTTTTTGGGGGAATCCGCTGTTCCTAGTCCTCCTGGAGGTCTGGTTCCTCCTGGCCCACCACCACCGCCTTCGGGGCCCGATGGTCTAGGCCCACCTCCTCCTCCTCCTCCGCCTCCTCCACTTCTTTCTTCAAGCCAAGCAGGCAATTCCGTTTCACCTGGACCAGGAAGCGCTCCGCCTTCATCTATTCCCGCTCCAGAACCCCCGACTACACCGCGACCTCCACGCCCCGAAGCGCGTGCGCCAGCTGACAATATCGAAAGGAGAGGTAGCAAGCCGTTCGCTAAGTCCTGGACGCGAGTCAAAGTGAAGAAAAGGCGTTGAAGAACAATGGGTGTAAATCACTTCACTGTATTAACATGATTCAAAATTGCAAGCAGTTGTGTTTTGTTTGTTCTTGAAGAGACACATCTATTGAAGACTTGGTCTGGAAATTTCACCAAAGTCTTTGTCCTACATTTTTCGTATTTGTACAAACTTGTGCCCGGTGAAGACGTAATCGTTGGTGATATTATTTAGAGACTTGACCAAAGTCTTTGTTCTATCCAACCTCGTTTCCGTAGAAACGACGGCTACTTGACAAGGTCAGCAGTAGTAGATCTTGAAAACGAAGATGACGTAACGAAAAAAAACCGCTGGCCTTGCAAAAATGTGGGATGCTAGTTCCAGACTCTTGGCAACGAAGCCGAAGCCGACCAAGACGACTTTAAATTTTGTTAATAAATTTTACTTCGAGGAAGATAAAATGCCACATTTAAAAGCAGTAAGGTCTCCCTCGGACCGGCTCTCTCTTATGAATTGTTTCATTGTGAATGAAGCAGACTTTCCTGATGAAGAAGTACAGTAAGTTGGCTAAGTTTTACTTTTTTTCACAATGTTTTGATACAAAGTGGTCTATTGTATTTGTTTAGGCATGTGAAGTTATATGGTACTGGCCCACAAGAGTATGTCTACTCTATATTTAAGACAACAGAAGTGAAACAGGGTACTCTAGGTGTTAGTTTAATACAGGCAAGTATTTATTTACAAGTTATTTTCACATCAACACTGGCCTGCAGTTAGCCAGAATATCTCACCCCCCCCCTGTTGTCAAAACCTCCCTGCCTCGTATAGTCGTATGAAGATACAATTCATTCTGTTATTTATTTTTCTCTCGCAAAACTCCAGATGATTTTACTTGCCAAAGGAGGACCATTGCATCTTACTGATTTGTGTTCTTTTAATACAGCGAAAGTGGACAAACATAGCTTTGAACCAAATTGTCGAAGGTACAAGATATTCAATGCACCTCACCACTTGAAATGGTTGCTTATGCTGGTCCATCACTGAGGAGCAAATTATGCGTTGAAACACTCCCTACTTTCATGTTATTACTACCGTCAAACAATTTTACTCAATAATATTTCTTGGCCTTTCAGTTCGACCTTATATGTTTCCATCGAATTCAAATCTAAACAGCATTATACTCGAAGCAGATTTCCTTCAAAAGTCTCGGTGGGTTTTGATTATTACCATATTACATATAATTACGTGTTAGAAGTTTTTCTTATGTTTTCTGACGTTCGTTTTTATATTTCAGTGTGACTCAAGAGCCTTATGACACAGACAAAATGTCCGAAGTGTTTATTGATCGATTCTGCAACCGAGCTTTTTGTGAGGGTCAACCAGTATGTTAAAATTTGCTGATGGGACGGCAGTTCATGCATATCTGCCTGTGAAATTTTTACTTTACATCATAAATTGCTCAACTATGTTTTTTCATTTTCTAATGTTTAAAAAATTTCCACAATTCTAGCTTGTCTTTACTTACGCTGACAAAAAATATCTGCAGCTGATCGTAAGAAAAATGGATGGTACTTTACATTTTGTACATGGATTGCTAAGACTTTATTAAATGCGCAGTATGAGTTATTCTTCACATTTGAAGTTTTTTTTTCAGTATTGGATGCAAAGAAAGCACTCGCATCAGATGCAAGTATTGAGGCCCAAGACGTGAGCTGTTTTCAGTATTGATATAGATCAGCATTGAAGCTGTTTTGGGATGAACTAAATACCTACATACTACAGTTTTCTAGAAGAATACAGTTTGAATGCATTCAGATGTCAATTTTGTTTCCTTTTTTCAAGGTGCCAATGGGTGTTATATCTGGAAATACCAGAATAATATTTGAAAAAGCTGAGGTACTTTTCCTATTGCTAGCTTTTAATGCCATCACAGCTAATATTATCATTCAAATAATCTCTTCAGGGTTCGCCTTTGAATTTAGTTGGAAAAGCAAAAGGGTGAGATTTACTGAGCTTAACTTTATCAAGTTTTAGCCACATAATTATTTTGTCTTCAATTTTTTCACATTCTTTCGACAGAAAATCAGCGACTAGTTCTATTATCAATGCAGAGTGGGATTTCACCAAACTAGGAATTGGTGGCTTGGATAAGGTTGGTTTCATTTGTTTTTAAAATATTATGAGCTAGAAAAAGTTTGTTGTATTTAGCTAATAGTAGCTGCTTTTCTTACAGGAGTTTTCAACAATCATTCGCCGGGCGTTTGCTTCAAGACTTTTTCCCCCTGAACTTACAGAAAAAATGGGTAAGGAGTTGTTGTGTTTGCTGTTTTTGGTGAATTGAAAATGAATTTATTTGCCTAGATAGTCATTTCCATGTGGTGTTTTCATGGTGGTGTTTTGTGGTGTTTCCATGTTTCTATGTTATGATTATAACGGTGTCCTTTCACGAAATTTCATATATGTCCCAAAGCGTCCCAACTTCAGCCCAGAAATTAGCTATGCTGATGTCTGTGTAAAGTTTTGGAGTTTTTTTTATCATAGGAGTGAAACATGTAAAAGGCATTCTGCTCTATGGACCACCAGGTATATAAACGTAAAATTGATAAATCAAAAGCGATAGTTAGTTTCAACTTTGTATTACGTATCTTCTCTTCATATTTAGGAACTGGTAAAACTTTAATGGCGAGGCAGATTGGCAAAATGTTAAATTGTCGTGAGCCAAAGATTATCAGCGGCCCAGGTAATATTACAATATCTAGAATGAATCTGTCTATTTCATAAATCATATCTACAACGTAACTTGCTTTATGGTCAATTCGTTTTCTTTCTAGAGGTTCTCAATAAATATGTTGGAGAATCAGAAGCCAATATAAGAAAACTGTTCGCGGAAGCTGAGGATGAGCAAAAGAAGGTAACAGCTATGAATTGACTATCTAGTTAATAGCTACAAGGTTTTGTGGAAACACCACGTAATAATGCATAAATAAATTTACGCGGTGTTTCCACAAAACATTGTATTAGATAGTTTATCAGCATGAAAACGTTCAAAGAAGCTATGAATTGAGTTTGTAAATAAGAAATTTTTCATGTGCACCAAACCTGCCTCTTTTTTTCGCACGAGCTCAAACAAATGCTGTGTATAAAATAGACGTTGGCAACCATGAACTTCGTTATATATTTCATTTAGCATGGCATCAATAGTGGATTACATTTAATCATTTTTGACGAGTTTGATGCCGTTTGCAAGTCAAGATACAGCTATGGCGTAAGTGAACTAGTTTAAGTTATATACCTCGAAGCTGTTGGTTTAGAATCAATCACAGTTTTATGCACTATAGAATTGTCTTTTCTAGTCCGGTGGAACTGGCGTTCAGGATTCTGTCGTAAATCAGTTGTTGGCAAAGATTGATGGTGTTGAACAGCTAAATAATGTTTTGCTTATCGGTAGGTCGAGTGGTGCTCAATGGCTGTATATTCTATTCCTTATATTCTATGCCTAATGCCTTAAAACAAGCTTTTTATTATCAACCTCGCTTGCTCGGTCGCTACAACGAAATATTGATCCTCGCGCTGAATTACGAAAAAGTGTCGGGTATATTTTAGGGATGACCAACAGAAAAGATTTGATTGACGAAGCGTTGCTTCGACCGGGCAGAATGGAAGTTCAAGTTGAAATAAGTATGTTTGAAGTTTGGCGCGAAACGTTTCTTAGCCTAGTAGTCGTGGCTCGAATTTTTTCTTTCTGTCAACCCTCTGCTTTCTCTTTGCCCCAGGTCTCGCCGATGAACCCGGGCGTCTGCAAATCCTCGAGATTCACACGCGTGCACTCCGCGAGAATAATTTAATCAGTGATGACGTAGACCTCAGCGAACTCGCCGCTCAGACGAAGAATTTTAGCGGAGCTGAAATTGAGGGACTGGTACGAGCTGCCCAGTCTAATGCCATGAATAGATTCCTCAAGGTATAGATAACTTGTTTTATAATGTGGAAAGTTGTGGTAGCCCCGTGTTATTCGCCTGAAGCCGTTTGCCTAAAGCGTCAGCAGAAGCTGCTACTAATTTAATGCATTGTAAACAGGTTTCCTGTCTACCGTTTGAACTGGGCGTCAAAACGATAGGAAAGACAAGAACGTTTTTTGCCACGCTCGAAAACGTTCGCCGTGTCCACACAGTGAAACCTAACTAGCTATTTGGACGCGTGATAGAGATTCATCTATTTAACAAACGACTTTCTCTTCGATTTTTTCAGCTGGAAACAACTCTTGAAATTGCTCCAGATGCTGTCTCTAAAGTTTTAGTAAAACAAGCAGATTTCAACCATGCTCTCGAGTACGATATAAAACCGGTAGGAAAGATAGTCAGCATTATTTTCTTAAAACGTTCTGCCTATTTTTCCTGTTCTGCCTGATTTGTAATGTTACTTCATGTAGGCGTTTGGTGCGAGTGATGATGATTTGGAATATTTTGTTGCTAATGGTGAGCTAGCTATTTAGATTTCTTTGATAGATAATTTCAGTCAAATCAAGGTTTGAAGATATTAAACTAACTATGATCGGTCACGCTATTTCAGATATAATTCGTTGGTGTCCAATGATTGAACAGATTATTTCTGATGGCAAGCTATTAATTGAACAAACTAAAGTGCACGATAGCTCCATGGGCCCTGTTAGTGTCTTACTTGAAGGTAATTTCAACTGAATTAATGCACGTTTTTTGGAAATCTCACAGAGTAGTGAATGGTGATTAAATTTAGAAGTTTATACTTCTGTAATAGCAAGCAAATCAAACTTATTCTCACTTGCTTAAGACGATATTTTATCACATAAAAGACTACTGCAGGCAGTATGAAAATAATTATCATCATTCTCTAATGATAACTGCAAATTGACCACCATATAGCTAGCTGCTGTAGTAAAACCCTGCTATATAAAATGTACTACTGACGAATATATTTTCAACCTAGGTCCGGTTGGATCTGGCAAAACTGCTTTAGCAGTGAACATGGCTCTCGCGTCTGAATTTCCTCTTATCAAAATGTGCAGCCCAGAAAGTATGACTGGCTTCTCTGAACAAGCGAAATGTAACTCCATTAAAAAGGTGCTGTACGTCTTTTTAAGATAAGTTTTCAATGAAATGGTGTATTATCACTGCTCTAAACTTATAGATATACACGTTTCTCGAATCTTCGATCAATCGATGCATACGTTATCAGCCCATTGATTATTTGTTTATTTTATGTTAGTTGGAAACGGTAACCTTTTAGTGGTATATAGAAAGATGGTTTTCCAAGGACCGTTTATCAATACATGCATTAATGAAACTACAAGCGCTTAACAATGAAAGTTGCTATTTGGCTATACCTAAACAGCATTTTGACACCCATTTACAATTTCAAATTTATCTCCTATAGGTATTTGATGATGCCGATAAATCGGAACTGAGTTGCGTGATCATTGATGATATAGAAAAATTGTTAGGTTGGTAAACGACTTCTTCGTTGTTTTTTTCTTTCAAGCACGAACTCTATTGGCAAATATCAGAGTCTACGAAGAAATCAGGTTTAAAATTAGCCTGGCCTTGCTGTCGGTTTCTTTTGAATTTTCGCTCTATATTTTAGATTATGTTCAAATTGGGCCCAGATTTTCAAATATGGTGCTTCAAGCTTTGTTGGTTTTATTAAAGAAAAAGCTTCGGAAGGTACGGTGAAACTAAATTGATGAGGTTTAAGAAGTGAGCTAACCTCGGACTTCACTGAAATTTCAAAGTCTTTGAGCGTCAAGAGCATTCAAATTAAAGTATTACTGCAAACTTGATGTTTGGTTGTTGTGTTAGTGAAGTCTTTATTAACTCATAAATGCGTTTATTGGTTGTTCTAGGGCAAGAAGTTGCTTATAGTAGGTACAACTAGTTGTAAAAGCGTTCTTCATGATATGGGCATGGTTCAAGTGTTCAATATGGTGCTACACACACCTGGTCTCTCCTCATTGCAACAGCTTGTTACTGTTTTGGAAGTGAGTAACGTTGTGGTATAATATATCAAATCACCTGTCCTGTAAGGTTTGAACGTAGACATCCGTGCGGATCAATTTAAAAGGAACTTTTTTGTTGTTCAAAACATAAGCATATTTCCGATTCCCTGGTAAATTGACACTGAACTACAGATACCACTTGAACGCTCTTTTGCAGCACACTGTACTACAAATACAACTGCAACGCTATTTCGCAGATCTCGTATACCGCTATTGACCTATAAATACAACTGGACTTCCATTTGGCGGGTATATTTGGCGGGTATATTCCATTTGGCGGGAATATTTGAAATAGATGTTTGGATGTTCATAGTTTCAAAAGTTTTACTGATATTTTAATAATTTTTAGGCTAGAAATTTATTTGAATCAAACGAAATTGAAAAAATTCGTGATCAAATCGGCCAACGAAGGTATGAAAACGATGTTATCAGTTAAGAAATCGATTATGTAAGGATTGAAATTAGACATCGTTTCAAGTAGCTTGCCCGCATGTGGGCTATTCTTGGTTGAGAGCGTAGGCGTGCAGGCTAAAGTATGGTTTTGTGTTTTCAAGGCTATGGATTAGCGTGAAGAAATTGTTAATACTAGCTGAACTTGCTATTAAGGTAAAAATAAATTACGTTTGCTTGCTTTTATATGAGTCTAAATCTGTGAAGTTTGCAACCATTCGCTGTTCTCTGAAGCTTACTGAAACTCATCTGTTCTACTACTTGCTTATTCTTTCGTATTTTTAATAAATTTTTAAAATCTTTCATCAGACACAACCATCCTCAAGAGTTGATAAATTCATTTCGCTGTTGGAGTCCGAAGAATGGTAAGCTTAATTATACTAGAGAAATGTTTTTCTAAACTTTGAAAAAAATTGTATGAATATTTTTGTGTTTCGTTACAGTTTAAAAGATTTTACGTGATTAAGAAATGAATTCGAGGTGTGAAGAAGTATAACTATACACTATACGTGCAATAATCCATTTTCATTGATTTAGTCAAAGTCCAAGGTACGTATTTATAATATTTGAGCCATTTAAAAAAGAATTGTTCCATATCATCTTATGCAGAAACTGTGCCATTCGTAGCTTTTGTAGACACTTTAAATCTATGAAGATAAGGGTTTACGTGAGAAACTATATTGTAATATTTCTTTGTAAATGAATGAAAGTATGTACAATCCCTGACCTTGATACATGCACTTGAAATAGTTACAATGTACAGTGCAAATGGAATCGATTTAACTGGGAATGCAAGTGTTTAAGCTTTGTCAACTTTTCATCGTTCAGAAAGAACTCTTAAAGCCACAAACGTTGGCTTAGTTTTGACTTACCATCCGTACGGAACATTGGTGCGGGATTGCCGTTGCCATAGACTCTAAGTGATTTAAAGGGCTATTTGGGTATGCTTGTGTGAAAGTGTGTATGTACGTATCATCGTGTACATCTCTGTACTTTGTTGCTGCGAGGTGGCATCTTCCTTGGGACTTTATTTTTCTTTTGTGCTAATCCATTCGAGTCACTTATTGTTCTGCATTGTGATGCATCACATGTAGAGTGCATGTAGTACCTTGTTTTTTTTTATTTAATGTGAAACACAGACTCGGTAAATACTTTTAAAAACAAAAGAAGAATATTTACAATGGTACGATATAGTGTTAGCGCTCTTCTATATTATATTTCATGCAAAATGTCCTAAGGTTACAAAAGTAGGCAGTTTTTAATAAGAACTCCCGTCGTTTCACGGAATGGATTTCTGGACGATGGAATTTTGTTGAGCAAAGGGTCGTGTTGAACATTGTTTAAGCAGTAGTCGATCAAGTCTATTGAGCACTCGCTGATATTGCTTCGCTTCACCAACAACAGCTGTTGTAGCCTGCTTATTTCTCGCTCTAGCATTTTTAGCTCTCCTTGATTGTCACTTTTTTGCTGTTGCAGTTGTGAACTCATATCTAAATCCTTCGGTTTTTATCTACAAACAAACATTGAACAAAGATATAAGATTATTAAGAATCATACTTCAAGCGCGCCCGAGATTCTTTTGGCAAGTTTCTTGACGAGTTCAGTTGCTCGTGTGCGCAACGGAAAAGTTTTGCTTCACGGCTGCGTACACAAGAACGCGTTGCCTTATCTGAAAGCCAACATGACTAGCGTTTGGACAAAATTTCATGTCAAGCACATAGAGTTGTCACAGCGAACTCGGAAAAACTTGGAATCACAAACATTGCACGTTTTGACATCGCCCATGTGATTTTTGATGAAAAGGTATACATATACCGTATATACCAGATCATATCACTGGAGAGCGTAATAAACGTATTCACTTACGCTTAATACTGATTATACAATTCTCTTCTCTTCTCTGCTTCTGATCAACTCACTTTTATCTCGTAATTACTATACCTTGAAGAAGCTAAGTTTGTCACGTATTTTCATGGGTGTACGGAGACGCTAAAATATCTATTGAAGTGTTAATGCGTTTTTGATAAAGTCGCGCAAGTGTTCACTTCAATGCATTGTATGGTGGATGAACGTGTTTAGAACGGGTTGATAAACCTGAATTCACGACATCATGTACTCCTGGAGGGATATATGTAGTTTCTGAATCATTAGTTATTCATGACTGAAACTATACGTACAGAAGTGCTCGTTTAAGTATGATTACACTTGTGGCATATCGAAAACGATTAAACTCTCTGTGATTAAAAAGCTGTCCCGAAATTCTGAAATGTCAAATTTTGAAGACATATTGATCGTGAGGATAAACTTTAAAACTCCAGATAAATATATAGATCAGTGACCCCAATAAATTGGTCTATGTTCCGGGCTGCAGAGTTCATAGCGTAAAAGACTATGAATTCGGTTTTCACTTGAAGTAGCGACAGCTGTCGCTGGCGTATAATGATGCATAGACAGATAGACGTTTGAAGAAATATACTTAATGACAGAGTCTGCCTTCAGGCATCAATTTACAGATTCAAATCATTTGTTCTATTGAATGAGATGCAGTTAATTGTATTTTCTACCAACCAGCGTTGAGTATTTCGGGTGTTCTTTCACGAGCGTTTAAAAAGCTTCAGTAGATTTCAGGGGAAATTTTCAGGCTGGCCTGTTATTGACCAAATGTTGGCCGACACAACCTCGCTTGTGATACATTTTCAAGGAAATTCCTTTTTCATGTTAATGTATTATGAGATAGCGTCTGCCGTAAGTTTCTCCGAGTGATAAGCACACCATGACAAGTGAAGTAGTAATGTGACGTCATGTTGTTGCTGTGGGTCGTACTCGGGTAGACGAATGTTTTGTAAGTCTCTCCGAGGGATAGCCACATTATGACAACCAAACTAGTGATGTCAATTATCATTGGTAATTAATTCTTGCCCGTTGGAAAGCAACTTTTTGAATGACCACTGACGATGAAAAAATCAAGAAGACGGTTTCTAAACGCACTTTCAATTTCATGTATATCATTCTATTACTCAATGATGTCCACGTGTTTTCCTTTGTTTTCCTGAGTCCTTTGAAAGTTCATATGCTGATCACCGTGAGATGAACCACAGGGTCGGAGTTCATTTGGCGTGTTTTGAGGTCAAAGATATCTTTGTCCTCACTGCCGTCGCCCACGTTTATTTTCCCCGATGTTCGGCACTCGAGTACCTCTCGGCAACAATAGTGAAGTCGGCATGTTGCACTAAGATTCGGTCAATGAAACACATAGATTGTAGTTTTCATCCTGGACGATAATTTACAACATTTCTCTATTTGAATCAATTATTACAAGTTATGTACAATCCCTGACCTTGACACAGACACGCTGTATGTACGTTATATTTCATGTAACATAACGTATTGCCTCAAGTAAAAACAAGATGGCGGAAAAACCGAACGAAATCACGCCAGAAAACTTTGTTCGTCAAAGAAGAGCCCCGCAACGACAGGCACCGAAGCAAAAGAACGATATCTACGTCAACAGACAGTCGGATTTTAAATGCCAACTTGAAAGAGCTCAAAAACTGCTTGATTCGGGTTATAACGAGATATTTATTCATGGCCTAGGTGCGGCGATCAATAGAGCTGTCAATTTGGCGCTACAGCTGGAAGCAAGAGGACATGGGAGTGTACAATTGTCAGCACAGACATTAAGTACTCAAGTTGTTGATGACTTTCAGCCTTTGGACGATGAGAAAGAGTCGTATTCCGATGTTAGAACTAAATCGTCAATAAAGATTAGAGTTTATAAAACTAGTACAGATGAAAGCGTTGCACTGAAGCGATAGTACTTGTTTTTGTATATTTTGTAGTGAAATGAAATGGTTTGAAAACCATTTGTACTGTGTTTCATTTGGATAAATTGTTTTAGACTTTCTTGCTTTGCAAGATAGTAGTAAAAAGCCACAGCACGTCTCGGCTGCTCATTTTTCAAACATTTGGTGGAAGATGGTCGCTCGCTCTTGACTAAAAATGTTATACGGTTTGATGCGCGCTTGGTGTTGAATGTATAAAAGTAACCACGGTTTCGTGAACTTCATGTTTCTATACTAGAATGTAAATAACGCCACCTTGAGTATGTAAATGTTGTTAGTCGGAGTCCTTGAACGTGGAGTCGGATTAAAGCAAGGAAGCGGTTCTACCTTACTTCTGGTGGTCAGATATGCGCGAATTTTATGACTGATCAAGATCATTAGAAAATGATAACAACGTTGCTCTAGATTAGAAGTGTTAATGTTTTTACTTCAAAGCTTCCCGTAATCTATACTACAACAAATTGATTTAGTGGAGAAACTGTACGAGAAAATATACCAAAGGGAAAACAGCTTAGAACTACTGAAAATATTACATGGTGTTTTACTAGCATTTCCAACAAATGACATGTTTGCATTGTCGTACATAGTATGACAGTGTTATGACAATTTGGCCATAAACGAATGCGGAAATCTCGATTATAAGAAACCATTTCGCGAGAACCAATGTTGGCCCGGCATTGGCATTGCAATCACTTTTTGAATACTAAACGAAACTGCACTTTCAAATCATTATTTGTGGATCTATTAGTAACATTCGCAGCTTTCGCACCATCAACGAGGGAAAGCAAAGCCATAAGGAAAATAATATATTAAACATGATTTACGGCCTACGTTCATGCATAAATACATAGAAAAAGCACTCATTAACACAAAGCACCAGAGGCAAACCGCATTGCAGAATCACTGTGTAAACAAGGTATAGAAGGATGAACACTGTCGCTGACAATTGGCAGGGCGGATTTGCGGGGGATTTTGTTGGTAGGCTAGTGAATAGTGTTGGCTTGAGTTGATTTTCAAAGCTTTGTTCTTTGCTTGCGGGCTAGAACTTTTGAGGGAAATCTAATTTTAGTGGTGCCCCGTGGTCGAAAATGACATGCATTGTTCAGTAGTGCAGGTGGCTTATGCGGTAATTGCTTACGGAGTGCTACAGGTGTGACATGCGAACGAGGCTGTTGATCAATAACCATATCTATACCAACATGGCGTGTTGTTGTTTGGGTGAACGGCTTTGTCTTCGCCCAACTTTAATCCGTTACAGAGCAAAGACGAGAGTTTAGAACAAAGTATGGCAGAAGAGGACGAGTCACGGAAAGGGTTAGCGTTTGTACATCAAAACATTTGGGAGTTCTTCAAAGTTGGTTTTCATTGAAACGCCATCTTTGTCACCTTCTCCTTGTGGGACCGAGTGTTTCAAAGTTGTACCATGTTTTGGTCTTGTTGTCAACGACTTTATTAAATAACTTGATACTTCTCTTCGCTTTCAGGCAGAACCTTGAAATGATTGTGTCGAAATTGGCGAAGGAAAAGCCGCCGAACGGCTTTGGTAACGTTATATTGGTGAGTTTAAAGGACGAAATCTTGACTGGTTCTTTAAAGTATAACGGTGATAGTGTTTAGCCGTATTGTATGTTTTGCCATCGAGCTTGTACAGTTTTATACTAGTTTAGAATAGGAGGCATAGAGTGCAGTAGAAATAATAGCTTCTACAAGGTTTCAAACGAAATTACGGTCGTTTAAAAATCTTGACTTCGATATTGTTTTACTTTCGACGCCAAGTCACTGGTGGTCGTATTTTGCTCGTTATTTTACAACCGGCTAATGGTTTTCGTGCAAATTTCAATGATTTCGAGCAAAATATCGAGGAGGAAGGCTTGAAATTTTGCCTAAGAGGAAGCAGAATTTTCTAAACTCATGTAAGCATTTTCTATTGAAAGTTGAAAACAAAAAGCTGGCTTTGAATAGGCAACGTGTAAGACACGCTGGTCATTGACTCAAACAACGCATCGCATTTTTATTTGCATAACCATTTGTCCTTGGAACAAAGAGAGAACATGGTCTTTATACTGGGAAAACATTCGCGCAAATTGGTGAAAATTTTGCTGGGTTTTCAACTTGTGGTGTGGGTTTTAAAATATTCCTTTTGTTGTTGATATCTATCTGTTTGGGGCTCAGAGCAGATGTTTTTAAACATCGTAATTTATTCAGGAAAGCTCTCTACCGTATTTTTATTTATCTCAGCTTGTCGATACTTATTAAAAAAGGAAATGAACTTTTGCTTTGCCCATCGTAAGACTTTTAGTTTGAACGACATTATTTTGCACGAAATTTTGTCACCTTTACATAAAACCGTTGTGTTTTCCATCTAGACATAATTACCTATTTTAATATTCCTCCTAAAGTTTCACAGCTGAGCTACCTTGGGGCTTTTTTCTTTAATACAAACACTCGTCTTATTTTCGGTTAAGCATGAGAAAACTGGTTTTATATTTGATTTGAAGAAGTGTTATAAAGGCCAACATATTCAAAGTGTTGACAGCAAGAAATATTGCATGTCATTTTAAACATTGCTACTATTTCTTTCCTAAATGTTAAATCTAAGCCAGCTTAAGGATTATATAAATTTATAAACCACACAAAAAGCACATGTTTTCCTATAAGGCTTTTTCAAATTCAGTTTTGAAAATTGGCCAGTTTCTATGCTAAGTTATACTGGATATACTCTGGTGATATCATGAATTGCGTGTAATTAAATATTTTGAAACTCTTTTTCGAATATTTTTGTTGGAGACTAGCGGATAGTAAGAAAAATCGATGTATTTTTACATGGTGAATGAAATGCTATTGACTTTTAATCTATTCTCGTAAAGTTTTTTTCAAATTTTGGTTTTACATTTGTTGGTGACTTCTAAGTGTTTGTGTGCTTTGGGTATTCAAATTTGCGGCAGCTGGTTTTAATTTGAGAGACAGGGCTTAGTGTTTCTATCAAGAAATGCCTTGATTGAAGTCTGTATTAAAATACCAGTTACAATAGTCAAAAAGGTATTGAATTTTGATAGAGCTGGCTCAAGGTTTGGCTGAGGTTTTTGTAGTAGATGTATGGGTAATATAGTGTGTGAAACTTGGTACATGATATTGCATGTAAGATTGATTCATCTTGCCTTATTTGAATGACAAAAGCTTACTTGCTGTCACTGTGTGTCATGTGTGGAGCCAAGTGTATGATTAAGTGCAAGATAAAAAAACAAGTTTTAACGAACCGTTCCTGTATATAAAGTTGAAAAACTATTTGTTGCTGATGCTCTGCAATGCTGAAATGAATAAATACAAGTTTTTTTATTGCTTTTGCTTGAAAACTCATCAGTACATAGTCTACTTTTGTTTGCTGTAATATAATTTCTATAAAGGAAGTTTTCTGTAATATTAAATGAGATAAAAAACTGTAGCTGAACAGGTGAATTGCTGATTGGTTATCATGGACATCTCAATTAGCTTGTTTTTGTTGATATCACGGTGAACTGTTGCCAAGATAAAATGTTTGCTTTTTTTTCACTGCTTAGATTCACCAAATTTCGGCACAATTTTTCACTTGCAAGTAACAAGATTTGTTGAACAATGTCACATGAAGTTTTCACAGGAAAATCTCTGGACGTGCTGTCACATGTTGTGTGACATTTCGTCAAAATGAGATTTAGAACAAGGCATTCCCGACTGATGCACTGCTATATAGTATATGTAGCTACAAAAAACAGCTTGTATAAATAATTTGTAGGTATCTTCATTGCATGTCCATTTGAAAAAAAAGTAAGATTAATATTAATACAAATAGTTACCACAGATATGAAGAAGTGAGTCTAATATCTTAATCTAATTGGTTGTAATTTCAGATATCAGGCGTGAATATTCAAAACCTTTCCTTTCCTGAGGGTAAGTGTGAAGAAAAACTGTTCTACTACTTTTCAACTAATTACAACCAATTATCAAAGATGTACGAGTCTACCTTGACAAGTAAATCATCTGTCATTAGACGGAGTAAAAAATGAATGAATTTAGCTCATCACATCTTAACGAATTCCCATGATGATCATTTTGTTGCTAACGTCACCCCATATAAATTCACGGTATAATAGATCTCATATTTTTGTCCATATTTTTGTCCATATTTTTTGATCTCATATTTCACCCATTTGAATGGCAAAGCACTTCATGTCACATATGCTTCTTCGTGTAATGCCAGACTACTTTACTTGTCCGAGGTTGAACTTTCTCCATTTAATACATGAATCTACATGCATTTTTTTCTTACTTTCTTCTCCATGTTTGGCTATCTAGATGGCGAGGAAAGTGATGAGTGTGAACCGGACCTCCACCAATGCGGGAAGTGCAAAAAAATGTTCAGTATTTTTGAAAAGTATCTGCAACATCGTGCGGGCAAATCGTGCAGGAAGAAAGCTACGGAGCCTGCACAAGATATTGTTACAAGTGATGATGGAGGAAGTCCCAGCCAGGCACCTGAGGTTGTCCAGGTACTGCTCACTTTATGAATCATCTTTCATACATTTATACATCGTCTTTTATTTAAACAGAGGGTAGAATCTTCAGTAAGAATTACATAGAAAAAACATCAACACAAAACACGTTTAAATAAAAAATGAGGCTTCAGTGTTTTTCTCTCTCATTATTATACTACGTTTGGCTTCAAATGATTTTACTTATCGTATTAATGCATTGAAATAGATTGCTCTTTTTTTAAGCAAAATTATCGCCTTTTCGACAAAGTGTGGTGTACTATTCAATAAAAGCTTCTGTTACCAGTGTTTACAACGCCGTTGATAAACAACTTTCAAGTTTATTGTATTGCTTCTCAAACGAACATGTATTTTAAGAGAAAATCAACGTTAAAGTTATGGGGACAAAAAGTTTTGTAATACTGAGCGAGCGTAAGAAATTTTTCCTTTTAAATATTTTGGTCAAATATAAAGTGTTTGTTTCACAGATGGAAGCACCAGGAAGCAGTAGTCCAGAGCAATTGGAGTTTGGAGTTAAAAGGTAAGCGTGCATCAGATAATTTTATACGGATTGAGTCATTTTGGTGGTCTCCATTTGGTGAAGCACTAAATAATAAATAAAAATAATAATAATAAATAATAATAATAATAATAATAATAATAATAAATAATAAATAATAAATAATAATAATAAAAAATAATGATAAATAATAATAATAAATAATAATAATAAATAATAATAAAT
>JAODVM010440160.1:0-23589 GCA_025400095.1 Phenganax marumi
CGCGAATTTGTTCGAGCGAAAAATAAATCTAGCGACATGATTGGCTTGCTTTCGACTTTTTCGCGGGAAATTATTTTTCTAGCCAATCACGTTGCTAGATTTTATTTTTCGCTCGAAAAATTCCGCCTAGTGGAAAACAGGCCTTAGGTTTAAAATCCACAATGGTTATTAAAAGTTTCGCTGGTTACCCTAAAGCTACCACTGGGATAAATAGGTGAACTTTCACATACATTGACAATATAAGAAATGTTTTCAAGGCTTGTGAAGTCATAGCCAATGTAATATTTACTTCAAAAAAGAAATTAAAACTTGAACTAAAACTAACCTGTCATTACTTTTCGCTGCTTCCTCTTCTTTCTTGCGAACTCTGTCCATCTCTTGCTCAACTCTTAAAAACAATCCTTTGAATGTGTTCACGTATTCGATATTCTGAAAAGTCGAGCCGTATTCTTTACACACGTACGAACAAAGTGTTTTAATGTCCTCCTACAGAAGAAAGAATAGATGAAGTTTAGATTCGACTGCGAGGATAAGTAAAAGATTGTATAGTTGCAATGGTAAGTACACTACGTCGGCGTAAAAACTACAAGTCGAAGAAGGTAAGAAAGACAAAAAGGTCGTCCTCCCAAAGCGCTTAATTTCATTGCAAGAAGATTCGACTTCCTTACCTGACGAATAAACTCAAAGAGTTCAACCGTAGCTGAGTTCAGAAGGTTGTAACGGTGGTCATTGATTTGAAAACTCTCCACAATTGCGTCAAAGAGTTTCCCTTTGACAATATAACGATTATAAAATTCATCTTTGAGACCAACTATACGTCGACAGCAGCGCAGTGCACCTGGGAAATTATAAACATGATTTAAAGCCAGTGTTCCACTAGACGGAATTTTCCGCGCGGAAAAAAAATCTAGCAACGTGATTGGTGCCTAAGACGTTTTCCCGCCGAAAAATATTACTAGCCAATCAGTTTGGTAGATATATTTTCCACACGAAAAATTCTTACTAATGCTAAACGGGATTTACAGAAGAACTATAGTTCAACTGACGACATTTTTATCCTCAAATTCTACTAGTTCTAAATTGTTCTTCCAAGAGATCCAGCAAAAGTCAACTCTTACTGATCCAGTGTTACTATAAGAAGAAACCTAAACTAAAACAAAGATATTTCTATTGGCTAGTTCTAACTATTCTAAACTGTTCCTCTAGAGACCCAGTAGAAGTCACCTCTTTTTGATCCAGTGTCAATCCGCTAGAAAACTGGAGTGCCCGCAGAAATACTCACTTAAAACCAAGAATTTGTGTTCAGACTTCATTAAAACTAAAATTCTTCTAAGCAGATCTTTGCTGATCACGTAATTCTTGATATGATAAGTATGGTGTTCAACACAAAACGAAGATATGTCCAAAACCAAAGCAAGGTTCACTGCGGTAGCATAGTCCACTAAAAAAGCAATATATTGCAAGTTGTTTAATACCTCTCAAAGGTTAGATATCATGACTTAATATTGTAATAACCATCACGAAAGTTTCTTGTGTCTACAGTTCAATTTAAAAAGACACAAAATGAAAGCAAAGACTTACGTCTCCCCACTTTGCCATCAGCAGTGGCGGCCAAGAGTGGAGCCACAAGAATATGCATGCAATGCTTGTAAAAATAACTTAAAAATTCAGTCTTCTCCGTTTTCTGCAAGATGAAAAGATATAAATTGTATAGCAATAATCTCAAGAAATTATTGATAAAAATATAAGCCTTCTGCATCTTACGTTGGCTGTCAAGGCCATGTTTTCAGGATCAAGCAGCAAGCGAATAACTTGGGACAGTTGGATTGCAATTCCTGGTAAAAACAGAGAGCATTAAAGAGCTGTATATTGCACCATGTTATTGTCGAAAAATGCAGAAAAAAGATGAGTTTTTGCTAACCTGAGTCACCTTCACAGAGCATTTGGTAAATAATTTGATTCAGTAACATAGAATCCTAGGAGGAGCAAAGAACAACAATGTTTACCTACTACATACACATGAAAAAGTAAAGATTGCAGCAGCTCACATCGTCTTGTTGTGTTTTTGACATTTGCAAAACAAACTCTCGAACTGCAGAGGGCCTAACTTCACAAAGTTGAGCGAAAATCTCAACTGCGATACTTCGGATCCCTGGGTCATCCATTGCCTAAAAATACAACAACTTTTTAGCCTTGAAGATGAGAAAATTGTTGAGAAAGTATGAACTTCACTTACCAGCAACATTTCTAAAGCTGGCAGAAGATTGTGGTTTGTGAGTGCCTTGAGAAAACAAAAGATAAAGATTTGAACCTGGTACTGAAAACTGCAAACCAAAAAGTTATAACAGTAACATTACCTTAAAAAACTCTTCACGACTTACATGCTGCATGGGTTGAGCTAAAGAGCAAAGCTCTTTGAGAAACTGAACCTAGAAAAACATGAAACACACAAATATATAAACGTTGAACACGATCTACATATTAGTCTGGTAATCTCTGGGCATTCACAATGCAAGTCTCACTTTGTTAAACCTTGTCTACATCATGACTTTTTTGTCTGTGAGCATTTATTGTATAGTTCTTAACGACATTACTTTACCAATTGTCCTTTCCTTTCTGTAGTTGATTCTTCATCACAAAGGTTTAAGAAAAAATCTTCAAGAAACTTGCTATCTTCCTGTAGCATGAAATGCCATGACTTATAAAACACTAACACCATTCCTATACACTATTCTAGCAATCTTACAAATGAAACTACTCTGGAAATTGACAAGATATCACAAAAATAAACAAGGTATTTTAGCAGTGCTAAGTTTGAAAAGCATAAAGTAGTATATGTTGTTGAAAATAATAAATAAAAATTTTAAAAAAACTTACCTGCACCATATTGACTATTTCAAACTTGCTAAATATTAAAAATGCATTCAAACTAGGCAACATATTTTCCTCAAACACCGTTGGCGTTGGCAAAACAATGTCCATAATATATTGTACTTGATAGGTCTGATGTATCTTTGATAATAGTTCAGCATTGTTTATAGGGATAACCTCTTTGTACCGCACATTTTCTTTAAGGAATCTGCGATACCTCTGCGGCTCTTTCTTCGTCGGATCGTACTCTAGACATCCTAGCGTATCCATAATCATCGTTTCACTAAACATTGTATCATAGAGAAAGTTCTTGTCAAGGAGAAATAATGTTTTCACAATTTCAAACAAGTGGTTCAGTCCCTCCATATTTTCTAGATCTTCGCACATGTGAAACAGCTCCATCAGTGCCTTTATATACCCTTCTTGCTCGATGGCAAGCGCAAGTTTTTCTCGTCGTATTGGCGACGTTAAAACACCGGAAAAAAGCGCTGAAATATCAGCGAGCCGGCTGAGTTCACACACAGGTAAATCAATAGGAGCAGCAACATCAGGAACGTCTTCAAATTTTTCTTCAAACTCGCTATCCTCAACAACTTCTTGTGTGAGCGTCACTGAAGGATCCTTGCCCTGAACCTGTTAAAAAATAAATCTTTTAAAATCATCTCTTATCTACAAACTTAGTGAAAGATAGACAAAGAGCACCAAACAAGGAGGTACCTGAGTGCATTGCTACTCAATGCATAAAAAAGAGAATTCTGCATAACATTTAGTTAAGCAACTATATGACAATAATCTCACTTTTGAGAGAAAATTTGTTAGACAGAGAAGATTGCTAGCAAAGTAGGAAGGACTAAAATATATTGCCTCTAAATGGATTAAAACAAATTTTTCAATACTACTTCAGACATTTCAATATGTTTTCTTATTGTTATCCTATGAATTCCATTTTATTGCATCGGTCCAAATGACACCAGATTTCACAGCAGGGGGTAGCAATATTTTCAGGAAATTTATTGCCATAAAATACTTCACATGCTACATTGGAGAAAAGTATTCACTTAATGAGCGTTTTATCAAAACAATTCGCCTATCTTGTTACACAGCTACACATTATAAATGCTAGTGTACAAAGCAGTATCAGATTTACATAATAACAAGAGATCTAACCTGTCTGATAAATTGTCAAGTATAAAATTGATATCAATAGTAAGATACTAAATTATATTTAATTTCAAATAAACAAGTACTCAAGGAAAGTTAAACACTCTTGGGCATTTGCTCTTAGCAACAATACACTGTTAGCCGTTGACAAATGATCGATTTCTTTTCATAGTAATTTAGTTCCGGAGAATATCACACGACGGTAATATACAAACAACACATACATGACATATTTTTTCCCAGATTTCATCACAACCGACTTTCTCTTGAAAACTCAAAGCTAGATCGTAATTATCAGCCTCGGCCCAAACGATCAACGTATCCTGCGAATAATGAATTGAAGTTTTGGAGTTATAACGTTCCAGATAAAAAAGGGGAAAGGTTGTACTTTAATTACTTGTTGTTTTTGGTAAGCTGTATGAGGATGAATCTTTGATTCTAGTAAAGTCTTCCCTAGAAAAGATGAAGCATTATGTTTAGTATGAATTAGAGAAAGGAGTAAAGAAATATTCTTGTGTCTATACCGTCTTCTTCAGACCGGACTAGCAAAGCCATTCCTTGCAACCGTTCGACAAACGAACTTGAGACATAACCAGTACCGCGATCGTCCCATTGCCGCTCTTCGTTCATTACATACAACTTCACTCGACGTCTTGTGTTCGCCATGGTGTTGCCACAAGTTAGCGTGGTCGTAAGAAAGGGTTATCGCGGCAAACAACATGTGTGTTGTACTTTTTCGCCTCCATGCTTCCTTCTTCTTACTAGAAATATACAACCTATCCCAAACGTCTTTGCACACCGAATCGCAACCCGCAAGATTCACATCTGCAGGTGGATTACTAATCAGTAAATATGATGGTTCTGCAAGGTTCAGAGAAGTTTACCACAGTTTCATCAAAAATTCGCAAAAAATATTTACACTACATCAGTTTATATCAATTACACTATTACGAGTACCTGATTGGAAATTATTTTCTTCCTCATCGATCACTGACAATGGATAGAACGTCACCAACGTTGGAAGGATAACGAGGGACACATTTGTTTCAATCTCAAAAGTGCCACGTGATGGAATACCACCAATCAGACACAGAAACGGTAAGCGGCAAAAGCAAGAAAACCGTTTGAAACAGAAGCCCCAAATGCCCCAAATGCCCCAAATGCCCCAAATGTTCAACGCGCACTTCAAGTTTTGAAAGGACAAGAGAAGCCCCCAAAAAACGAAAAAGAAAACGTCGAAAGATTGAAAGCAAACGAAACAAAGAAGAAGCAGAAGTCGTCAAAAGACATTTGAGGTATAAGTTTACACCATTTGAATATTTTTTGCACAAATTTTCGTATATTTCACCATGAAAGCAAAACACAACTTCCCGAAGGAGCAAGTGCACTGGCGAGTGTTTAGGTTTCTTTCGCCGCTTTTTGATAAATTTTAAGCAAAAGTCTCGTTGTTTGTACTTTGTTTGCTGGGCTATAGTGCTTGAGGAGCGTTTCTGAAAGAAATTTTGTAAAAATTATTGGGTTTAAAGCAGAAATATAACGTCCACTACAGTTTATACAAGCGACATTTTATCAATTAGAACTTTGAGTAAATCTTCGTTCTTTGTCCTTTCCCACCGAAATAACCACTATATTTCACGAAAATGGTCTTCTGAATATTAAAGGTAGTAAACCCTGTGTCTTTAAGTGTGTTTTGTGCGATATTTTCTTAATTTTTAATAAAAAAAGGCGCATAAAGCAAAGTGAGTTGTGCTTCATTGTTCTTTAATGGCGAATTCTAATTGTGCTTCGATGGCAGATTTTTGTCTTTTTTATGCCGGACGTTTTCGATTTTCAGAGCCAATTTTTTGTGTATCGTTTCTTGCAAAGTTTATGCATACATTCTTATCATATTTTATGGCGAGTTTCAGCGAATTTTCACGGCAAATTTTGTTGTTTTTCTATAAACCGAACCATATAGAAAAGGATAACAAAATATAGACGGATCTTCGTTTATCACTGGACCACCATGCGGAGTACATGGTGGTAAAACGGACACAATGGCACATTTGGTAGCATATTGGGTGTTCGGTTGACATCATGCAGATAGTCCATGACGCTTAGAGGCGATTTTCTGCAGTAGCCAATCAGAGACTAGAATTTTAGGCGGCAAAATATTTCTTCTCATGGAAAGTTCTCATCGCGCACTTCAAAAATTTATTTAAGCGCTGAAAAGTTGTTAAATAAGACCTCAAGAAAATTTTAAAAGCTGTTAGAAGCTCTTACGAAGGTACAGAAGGTATACATGTACGTCTTTGTAGACTTTTTTGCGTAAATTTTTGAACTTTTAGCGACGAAATAGTATCGGAAGCCACACAACACATCACGAAGCGACAAACACTTTGGACAGGTTTTGGTGTTTCTAATGCTCACCAAGCAAGCATTAGCCAAAAGTATTGTGCCCTAATTCGTTTGCTGTCTTTGGGGAGCGTTTGTTGAACGAAATTTTATCGAAATTGTTTAAAACATGAGAAATTTTTGGGACCACAAGTTTGGGCAAGAACGTTTTGTGTATGGACTAATTATGTCAATTTCCAGTGAATATTTATAGGCTAGAAATTTTTTCTTTTCGCCGTTTCCCATTTATTGTTAAATGCAAAAGCGAGATTTCGGCCGCTTTTCTCTTGAATAGCTCTCCTGTCGCTCAGATTATATGGTTTACATTTAACTGGAAAAAAGCAGTTTATATGTATGTATTTTCATGTTTATAGAAACGCAAAAACAAGTGATATCTTTGTAATAGAAGCCCCAAATCCTCACCTTCGTAAAAGATGCCACCAACGTTTCAAAAGGATAAGTGAAGCTTTCAAAAACAGGAAAAGAATTATTGAAAAAGCATACGAAGAACGTACGTACAGCCAAAAAGAAGAAGCAAAAGACGTCGTCCAAAAACAGTTAATGTACAGCATTTTTGTGTAGTTTGCCCAAATTTTTGTGTACTTTGCATGACCTTCTGCTGATGTCGATTATCAATTATAACAGTGTACAAGAGATTTGCTTGGAAAATAGCGGTCTTATTTAGTTCTACTTTTTATAGAATGCGAAACAAGCACGAAAACCAGGTGGTACTGTTGAATAAACGAATTGAATCAAGCTTCTTTGAACATGTGACAAGAAATCACGCCGTACCTGCAACCTACTGGCTGGTTTGAGTTAGGAGGAAGGTATTGTTAAGTTTTATTCCAGTTGGTTAATAATATTGCGACTTCAACTTTGTTATGACGTCACCGCTCACAAATATAACACACAAAAAACGAGAAGACCTGGGACTTAGCTGAAGAAAACTGGCTATAGAATTTGAGCTCAATTTATGGTAGAGTTGGTTTTAATTTATTGTCATGTAATTTGTACATGTAATTTGTGTTTTCGCTTCCGCTCGAAACGTCAAAAACAGAAATTCACTGTTTTTGAGAATTTCATCATGTTTAATGTGATTTCAGGTACAACTCTGGCGTTGATATGAGTATGACCAATCACAAAGTTCAGGATTATATCTAGATGCAGCCGTGCTGCCCAGGCCGATCTTGATACAACCCTGAAATTTGTGAAATGATAACAACCAACTGTGAATTCGTGGTACTCAGGATTAAGTACCACAAATTCATGCTTGTTCGGTGCCCAAGTACAAATTCAGAGCCATCAACATCTTTCTCCACCTGACAACACGGAAAGCGTCGCGACGAGAATGAAGTAGTGTGAAAGCTTCTTCACCAGTCTGTTGAAGACTGGGTCTATGCAGTGTACGTCACACTTGTTGAGTAAATTGTGCCTGCTCGTTCAGACTGACCCACAGCAAAATTAGTCCATGCGTAGCTAAGAAAACATGTTTTGACGCATGACAAGCGGAAAATTTCTCGGGCTTTATCTCTTACTAATGATAATATAATGATATATATAATATACTGATGTAGAAAGTAGTAAATAATAATTAGGTGGGTCGTATGCCGCCTCTGACACGTCATCTTCATCTGGAAGGATCAATCGTGGTAGAAGCTTGATAATCATGCAAGACTCCGCACAATTATTATGCACGAGGGCCAAACTCATCAAGTGAAGATAAAAAAAGAGCAAAAGAAGAATGTTATGAAGACTCTGGAAAAAATTATTTGAACGTTTAGTTTCCGATTCTGTTAGTTTTAATTATGCAATTCCTATGTCGTGATTACAAGATCAGTGGTCGTGATATACGATAATTGTGCTGATTCCGATACCGATGCCGTTATATCTGATAACTATGCCGATTCCGATGCCGTTACACATGATAATTATGCCGATTCCGATTCCGTTATATCTGATAATTATACCGATTCCGATTCCGTTATATCTGATAATTATGCCGATTCCGATTCCGTTATATCTGATAGTTATGCCGATTCCGATGCCTTTGTATATGATAATTATTTCGATTCCGATGCCGTTATTAATGATAATTATGCCGATTCCGATGCCGTTACACATGATAATTATGCCGATTCCGATGCCGTTATATATGATAATCATGCCGATTCCGATGCCGTTATATATAATAATTATTTCGATTCCGATGCCGTTATATATGATAATTATTTCGATTCCGATGCCGTTATTAATGATAATTATGCCGATTCCGATGCCGTTATATATGATAATTATTTCGATTCCGATGCCGTTATATATGATAATCATGCCTATTCCGATGCCGTTATATATGATAATTATTTCGATTCCGATGCCGTCATTAATGATAATTATGCCGATTCCGATGCCGTTATATATGATAATTATTTCGATTCCGATGCCGTTACACATGATAATTATGCCGATTCCGATGCCGTTGTATATGATAATTATTTCGATTCCGATGCTGTTATTAATGATAATTATGCCGATTCCGATGCCGTTATATATGATAATCATGCCGATTCTGATGCCTTTACTGGTACAGTTAACAAGATGCCATGCACCAACGACCAAGTATGACGCCATGAAATCCTTATATTGAAAGCTACCGGAGCCATGACACCTTTCCCAGTTTACCAAGAATGGACGATGCCCGACAACGATTAAAATTATAATCTATCCACCACAGTATATATAAATGTAATAGATCATAGATACAACAAGATGTGATATATGGACATCATATAATATGATAGATATAGTGTAAGAGATAAAACCTGAGTTACAATCTTTAAATAGGCGCCCCCGCCCAGTCATTGCATGAATGGTAAATACAATTCAGATCGAAGCTTCTTAGCCTGAACATACGCAATTTACTCAGTAAGTGCGACGTAGACTTCATAAATTCAGTCTTCAGTGGACAGGTGAAAACGTCTTTACGCCGCTACATTGTCGTCGCGACGCGTTTCGTGTTGTCAGATGGAGAAAGGTGCTAGTAGCCTTGGGTTTGTGCTTGGGCATCGAACAAGTGTGAATTCGTGGTACTTAGTCTGAGTGCCAGGAATTCACAGTTGATTGGTACCATTTTACGAATTTGAGGGTTGTATCCAGATACAGCCCGGGTAGTAGGACTGTATCTAGATACAATCTAGAACCAGAGAACCACTGCAACTTGGGGCATGCAGATGGAATTATATACACATACGGAAACTGTAAGAATTTGAATAAAATAAAAATCAGGAGAACCTAAAGGAATAATGAGAACAATGCAACAATTGAAATCAAAAGAAAAATATGGATAATGTGAGAAACATAATAGAAATCAGAAGATATGCAATAATGAAACGATTGAAATAAAACGAACGCAAAGATCTAATGTGAACAATATAACAAAGCAGATCAGAAGAAATGGAATGGTGACAGCAATATAACCTTTGAAATCAGAAGAAAAAATGGAACAATTAGAACAATATAACAATTGAAAGCAGAAGATATGGAGTAATATGAATATAACAATTGAAATAAGAGAAACAAAATTGAACAATGAGAACAATATAGCAATCGAAATCAGAAGAAATGGATAAGAATAAGAACAATGTAACAATTAAAATCGGAGGAATGTGAATGAACCGATGTAACGGAAAGCAGAAATTACGGAAATCATTACCACTGGATATCTTGGGCCAATGTGGCATCACCATGGGATATCTTGGGCCAATACAGATGCTGACGCCACAGAGGTACGAAGTTACAATTCATTATGAAATCCTGGTGGTAAATACATCATTACTGCATGATGTACTAATGACTAAAGCAATGGTTCAGCAAAACCAAAAATTTTTATAAGTCTTCTGACAGTTTGTAATTACCGCCAGGATATACGACCAAGTTCAAAGAAATGTAACGTTCCTTTGAGCTTCGTCGAATTTTTTGACTCAACTAATAAAAATTAAACTCTAAAGAGTAGCCACAAAATAACGTATGGTCTGAAAATATTATCAAACTAAAATAAAATTGAAGAATCACATCCGGCAAAAAATCCCAAAATGGCGGAAAAAATGCGGAACAAAAAAAATCGTGGTCGAAGAAAAGAAGGATGAAACAAAATTCTGACAATGCGATAGTCTCCAATGCATTTCAATTACATTAACTCAATTAACCATAATTCTTAGAGTTGAAGCGTTTGATGGAGAAAAAATATAAAGTTCATATTATACAAGGGAGAAAGCTCAATAAATGAAATGGAAATGAGATGAAAGGACTGTGAATCAGTCACGGGGAAATGAAGATATAATATGAACTTCTGGCTTGGCTAAATCTCCACAAAAAAATTAAACAAGGACGAGAGTTCCATGAATTTGAAAGTTGATTTCAAAGTTTGCACGTCTTAGGCCTAGGTCAAACGTCGCTCTTTTCATGCGCCGAACCTAATGCAAATGAGCTCAGACAAAGACTTTAGGTCATTTGCATTAGGTTTGGCGCATGAGAAGAGCGACGTTCGAACTAGGCCTTAGAAAGGTTTTGTTGGTCTTCTGAGCGTATTTTAATTTTTTTAAAACACTTGATCACACTGACTCCAAGCACTCTTGTCCTTGTTTCATTATTGAGAAACTAAAGTCTGCGCATGGTACGCTTGTGACTGCTTATGTCAAGGTTGTCGTTTTTGCAGTTGCAAAAAGGACAAAGCAGAATTGCAAGCGTTTAAACGAGAAGGGTTTAGCAGAAAGAGAGGGTTGTATGGTTACTGTGGTTTGGGGTGGTTACTTTTGGAGTAATATTGTGTCATTGTTTGGTATTTATATATAATATATTTGGGTGTGTACTACGCTTTAAGATCTAAAAAACTAAATCAATACAGTATAGAGTCCTGGTGGATAATGTGCAGCTAACGTAACGCTCAGATAGGAATTGTGGAACGTTAATGACGGTTCCAATAGGCCTAAGTTTCAGGTACACGAGTGTTGGACACAGAAGGATTGGTAGACCTCCTTAAAGAAAGGTGCGGTTTCGATAAATTGTTTTGGCATGCTGGGTGGGGGTCCCCTATTAGGTTGCATGCGGGTACTATAAGTTTCAGGTGTCATCGTCGAAAGAGCGTGGCTGAGGTATGCTTCAGAGCTATTCATGAATATATAATTCAGCTTAGGTTAATTTTCATTAGGGAATTGGGACCGCAAAGCATGGTGGTTAAACAATCTTTTGCCTAGAACCTGCCAATTAAAAGAATTACAGGTTTTTGATATGAGATTGTGTTTTAAACTCAATGCACTATTGTGATTACTCTGGTCTCAAATGTGCTTCGCTGTCTCAGTTTATTAGGCACCACCAGGACTAAATTCCTTGACTTTTAAAAATTTAAAAAATAAATGAACAAAAACAATGAAAAATTGAAAAAACAAAACATTGCACAAACAAGAAAAACCAATTCAGAGTGCAAATAAAGATGGCGGCCAAAACGGGGCAAAACAAAGCAAACATTTTTTTAGCAGAAACCTTTTTTTGAAGGGGGGGGGGGAAGGGTTATAGGTAGTTGAAGTCAGATTCTTGGATGTGTTGGTTTTTAGGATAAACTATTGACTTGTATTTATTCAAATGTAAATAATTGTACTATTGTATCCAATTTTGCTTGTAAATATAGCATATAAATAATTGAATGAATAAGATAATCAGTTATTATATTAGGTCAGGATAGGTTTTTTGATTAATTGGAAGGGCTGGTTGACAGAGGGTAATGGAATAAAAAAAAAAACATTTGATGCATTGCCATTCAATGAGTAAAGAGAAAAGAAAATAATGTCTACACATTAGGGTAAAGGATAAACTTAGCAAGCGCAACAGCTTTTACGTCTGCATGATCACCAACGCTCATTAATAGCCTGGTATCTGCGTGGTATAGTTAAGGTCGGTCTTTGGAGGTAACAAATAGCCCGTGTTTAGATCAGTGTAATGCATTTCCTGCCCAACATGCCAATATCCAATCGATTGTAGGGAAGACACAGTTACAACAACTTACCAACGATTGCAACTATGTTAATTATTCGTGCGAGTTCGTGCGCGAATGCATGTCGCCCAAAGTTGCTATTTTTGTGGTTGACTTGGTTTAATTTGTCTTTAAAATTTCTTTTAATAAAAGCTAATAATCTGAATTGCAGCTAAAAGCTGAAGTACACAGAATTTACAGGATTACTATGCGATAGAATTAATAACAAGTTTTAACTATAACATAACTACAACTATATCGTAACTATAACAATTAAGTTTTAAGTAATTATATTAGCAATATTCTGCATTTCAATTTCAAAGCATATTTATTAGCTCTACTCCGGATAAGGTAGCACTTCACTTCTGATAAGAACTTCTAGTTCCTAATATCCTTTGCTTTGAGGCATCCGTTTACAAGATGTTTGACCGGGAAGATCTTGATAGTATCCCGTCGGACATTTCACTGGTGCACGGTTTCTATAAGAGCAACGATGACCAACGGGGCAAATTTCACATTTAGCTGAGCCAGTCTCGAGGTTGTAGTGTCCGCCTTTGCACCGCTTACAAGATGGTTGACCGGGATGATCTTGATAGTATCCTGTCAAGCATTTCACTGGTGCACGATCTCTATGAGAACAATGATGACCAGCGGGGCAAATATCACATTTAGCTGAGCCAATTTGGAGGTTGTAGTGTCCGCCTTTGCACCGCTTACAAGATGGTTGACCGGAATGATCTTGATAGTATCCTGTCAAGCATTTCACTGGTGTACGATCTCTATAAGAACAACTGTGACCAACGGGGCAAATTTCACATTTAGCTGAGCCAGTTTGGAGGTTGTAGTGTCCGCCTTTGCACCGCTTACAAGATGGTTGACCGGGATGATCTTGATAGTATCCTATCAAACACTTCACTGGTGCGCGATCTCTATGAGAACAACTGTGACCAACGGGGCAAATTTCACATTTGGTTGAGCCAGTTTGGAGGTTGTAGTGTCCACCTTTGCACCGCTTACAAGATGGTTGACCAGGATGATCTTGATAGTACCCTGTCAAGCATTTCACTGGTGCACGATCTCTATATGAACAATGATGACCAGCGGGGCAAATATCACATTTGGTTGAGCCAGTTTGGAGGTTGTAGTGTCCGCCTTTGCAGCGTACCTTGTTGTTGTCACCAGCGCAAGAATAACCTACAGGACAAGTGTAACATTTCTTATCGTAATTATATGATCCAGCGGGACAAGTCAAAGAATAAGCTTGTTTGATAAAAATCAAACATAGCAGAAATATACAAAACTTCATCGTGATAGCACAGTCAAGCACAGTATTCAATGATTATTCACGCGCTCGCAGCTTTTTATGGGGGCTGTGTATCCCATGAATGCGTCATTCTCGCCCGTTCTCGCCCATTCTCGACATAGGTCATTCGGTTGTTTGTTCGGGCGAAACACAGGCAGTGATTAGCTTGTAAAATAATTCGTTGAGTGAGAGTCGTGCGTAAGAATGGAAAGCGAGGCATTCAAGTGGCTAGATTCATTTATTGCTCGAACAAATCGCGTACTTTTTAAACATATACCAGCAAATCGACACGCACTTATTTAAAAATTGTAAAGTTTAAACACATTTTCTTGTGCATGTTTTTAACATAAGTTTTGTGGGGGTTTAAATTTTTACGTACGTGTGAGTACGTGTCAAAAACGTGGAAGTGGAAAGCAATCTTCAAGTCAGCTCTTGCAGCTTTTGATGGGGATCACATTTTATATAATGAAGATTAAATTTATTATCCCATGATTTGCGATATGCCTGATTTGTGTCAAAGAACCACAAAGTTTGATAATGTGAATTTTCAAAAAGATATTTTTCAAATCTAAAATATATTTTTTGTTTATTGAGAACACCCCAACTTGTCATTGTTACCACCTTATTGCATCTGCTCTTTCCAGTTTCAGTAAAAGATTCAAGGAACTTTATATTCCTCAGATACTGACAAAAATTTTCCAGCTCCTTGGGTGGTATAAAAAAATTCTTGAAATCAATAATTTCGATAAGACATAGGTGTAGTGAATATTTTGTAAATAAAACTGGTTGTAAATTGAGTTTATACATACTCTCACTGCCTAATTAGTAACCGCGTATATGTGAAAGCTACACTTTTGAAACGAAAACAGTATTTTGCTAAAAGTGCAGCAATGTGTGTGATTAATTTTGAATAACTAAATTTTGTGGAAATTGTGAATTATTTGTTTTAGTTTCTTTGCTTTTTCATCACACCAAAAAACTCGCTTTTTGCAATATATAAAGTCGCGTGGCGTTAGACAAAGTAAAATAATGAAGTAGAAAGCATTTAGGAGCATTACTTGTGGTTAACAAAAAGAATTGGAGATAAACTTGTCAAGATTCGCCCTTTGATTAATTTGAAGGGCTGGCCATGGACAGAGAGATAGCGAATAAAATCAATGAAAAACATTCTGGTGCATTGCCGTTGAATGAGTAAAGAGAAAAGAAAATAATGTCTGCACGTAACAGTAAAAGATAAACTTAGCAAGCACAACACAATGTAGCAGAAGTCTGAGTGATCACCAACGCTTTTTTTAATGGCCTGTTTTTTATTAAAGTCCGTCTTTGGAGGTAATATATAACCCGTGTTAGATCAGTGTAATGCATTTTCTGCCCAACATGCCAATATCCAATTGATTGTAGAGAAGACAGTTACGATAACTTACCAACGATTGCTACTGTTACGCATGTGGTCCAAAATTGCTATTTTTGTGGTCGACTTTGGTATTCTTTAACATTGTAACTATTGTGATATCTATATTAAACTGCACTTATTTAGTTGAAATACAAAACTGTAATATGTTACAAGGCAAATGATGTTCAGTGAAACTGAAACCTTTATTAATTAATCAGCCCTGCATTTACAAAAAGCTGTCACTTTTTAAAGTCCCAAATTTTATAGTAATTATATTAGAAATATTTTGCATTTCATTCAAAGCATATTTGTTAGCTCTACTTTGGATAAGGTAGCACTTCACTTCTGATAAGAACTTCTAGTTCCTAATATCCTTTTAAAGCATGCTTGGAGGCATCCGTTCACAAGATGTTTGACCAGGACGGTCGTGGTAGTATCCTGTCGGACACTTCACAGGTGCATGGTCTCCATCAGAACAACTATGACCTACGGGACAAATTTCACATTTATTTCAGCCCGTTTCGAGGTTGTATTCCCCCCCTTTGCACCGTAGCATTTCATATGATCCAGCGGGACAAATCAAAGAATAACCTTGTTTGATATAAATCAAACATAGCACAAATGTATGAAACTTCATCGTTCTATCGCAGTTAAGCACAGTGACAGTATGGATAGAATGATTATGCACGCGTTTGCAGCTTTGATAGGGGCTATAGACCGGGGATATCCCACTTATCCCCTGAATACGTCATTCTCGCCCATTCTCGCCATAGGTCGTTCGGTTGTTTGTTCGGGCAAAACCAATGGGCAAAACACAGATAGTGATTAGCTTGCGAAATAATTCGCTGAGTAAGAGAAACTAAAAATGGAAGGCGAGCCGTTCACGTGGCTAGCTAGATTCATTTATTGCTTGAAAAAATTCGCGTAGTTTTTACAAATACAACAACAAATGGACACACTATTATTTAAAAATTGTAACTTTTAAACTAGATTTCTTGTGCGTGTTTTTAACATATGTTTTATGACGGTTTTAACTTTTACGTACGTGTACGTACGTGTCAAAAACGCGGAAGTGGAAAGCAATCTTCAAGGCAGCTCTTGATGGGGTTCATCTCCTATGATAAATGATCCTTTAAATTTCTAATTATACACTTTGTCAGTGATCTGCGCTGCGCAAGCTTCTACCTTTATATGCTATTTCAAACAACTCAGCCCTCTACTTTAAAGTCATTTACTCAATTCTAAGATCATCGGGGCAGTCTGCTTGACGAAACGGGTGCGCGATTTTAAATGCTTCGAGTTCCATTAAACGTTCATTAATCTCAGAAATGAACGGGAATTTTGTCATGTCCACCTTAAATCTGAGAAAAAAAAGTAAAAGTTTAAGAAAGAAATACATTTGGTTGAAAATTGAGCATCATTTGGAGGCCACAAATGTTTTGAGTCATATCTCTAGAAATTCGTTCGAAAATGCAACATCACCTGTTTGCATTGAAAACTTGCGGAACTAAACAAAGGTCAGCCATTGAGACCTAGAAGTGGATAAACGCTTCAAGCTTCTTAGAAATTGTATATACAGTCTAGATATAATTCATTTGGTATAGTCGCAAGTAATATTGATAGTATGAACCAATGTGGTTTCTGCTCAACATCTGACAAAACATACTTCATCTCCAACACAATATTTCCCAGATGTCTTTTTCAACATTTCTTCAAGCCCTAAAGAGAAAGAAATATCAAAAATACAGTGATATTTCGAACTAGGGAGAACTGAGTAGTTTCGTGCCTTCAAATCGTCTGTCAATCCAGTAATGTGCCCATTCAACTTTTTTCTCATCTCCAACTTTTTTCAAAACACTCAGATTCTGAAAAAGTTAAAAATATGCAGCTTAACATCATCTCATCTCCGCAGAAATTTCGCTCTTACATCACCATGGGCGTAACGGCTAATATTTTTTTTGGGGGGGGCGGTCGCCAATTTGCCCGACTGCCACGAAAATTTCCCGACTTTGAAACCTTTAATGACTGAAGTGAAAGACAACCATTTACCCGACTGTCAAGCGAATATTGCCTGACTGGCCTTGTTTGCCCAACAATCTGGGGGGGGCTGCTGTCCCCCCTGCCCCCCTGCCCGGTAAGCCCATGTACATCACAATCCATTTAACTGGCTCATTCGAAGTTGCCACTCTACCTGTATTGGCTGTATATCTGCCGCAATTGTCAAAGCAATTTGTCGAACCTGGAAAAGCATGTTTCATGTGTCTAGAAATGTGTCACCCAAAAAATTGAAGAGAAACAACTTTAACTTCATGAATACCATGGCTCTTTTAGCGGAGTCATTCTGAGGCAACAATGGTGGCTCTGGTCTAGTTTCTTCAAGATATTCAAGAATACTTATCTGCAACAAATTTAATCATGAAAACAAGCCTAATACCTCTCTTTGACAAGTAAAATTACCTAGCATTAAACTTCATCCAAGTTTAGATATTGTCAAGCCTTTTAGGTTTCTCCAATAGTGTTCTTAATTATATATAACTTTACCGACTGATTTAAAGCATGACCATCGATGAGTAAAGTTGGTATAACGCTTATAGGATTCAGTTTTTTGTACTCATCCGAATACTAAAAGAAGAATATAAACATTTATAGTTTAAAGTTCAAAACTAACCAATCAAACACAGCACAACAAGATATGGTGTCAACCTGTTGTCCACCATCCTTTAACAAATGAACTGGTTTTGTCTCGAAGTCAACTCCTTTGACTGCCAAAGCTAAAAAATATTCAAAATCATTCATAATCGTTCGATATATTGACTCCTGAATGGTTTATGAATTACTAACCAATACGCACTCGCCATGAGCAAGAACTGCGGAAATACGAGTACAAAATAGGCTATAAAAGAAAACAAAAAACACTAGACTGCAGTTTAGGGGACGCCTGGTAGCATTAGGGTGGGGTTTGCAAGCCCAGCCTTCTTAATCTAATATGTTTTTTGGGATGGTCATTGGTTTAAGGTGTCTGCTAAACTACAGCAGCCCCATTCATCGCTACAATCAAATCACCTATATAGTAGTGTCAGGGACATGTTTTAAGTCATATATATTTCCTACAATAGCAATGGTAAAATTTCACTTCTACTAGTACAACCGCTGATCTTCGCTGGCAAAGTTTCTGTTCATGGTATGTTGGCTTCGGCTTACCTTGCTCATTCTGCTTCGCTAAAGAAATAAACTTTAATCGACTTTTACTGACTCCGTTAACGTAAGAGTTCTCAACAACCACGTGGCACCTCACATTTTTGTTGATAACTTTATGATCATACTTCATCTTGCAATCGCATTGTGGACATTCGGTTTCATGTTCCACAAATCAACGTCCCGGGCAGAATTGCTCTGGCGTATTTATATTCTAGGCATTGTCTTTGATTTTTGTCTCTAGTTTCTTAATAGAAAAATAAAAAATATTAAATTTAATTGTTTTGCAGCTTTACAAGACTGATTCGAAATAAGAGACAATGGCTAAAATATGCGTAATTTTACAACGAGGTAGATAATTACAGATGAATCAGAGATTATACAGGTCCAATGTCCCAAATTAGTTATTTTACATGATTTACATGAGCTTTCTGCCTAAAAATTTATATACATCTATTTTACACTGACCTAGTCAAATATCGTCTAGTCACACGCCTAAGGCCCGGTTTACACTGGCAAAGTTTCTGTGATCAAAGTGGGAATTTCAAACAGGTATATCCTAAGTTTTGAAGGATTTGCTAAAAACATTTAAGGTAACTAATACAGTGCTCAACAAGGAACTACTTCACATTGATATTTCTTACAAATTCTTCAGAGCATAGAATTTCCCGGTGAAAAATTCCTACTTTGATCACAGAAACTTTGCCAGTGTAAACCAGGCCTAACCATATCAAAAGCCAAGGTCCCAAAGATTCCTAGGCCACGCCTGCCGCATCGCAATTTTACAGACCAGAGGTGACAGAGGTACAGAACTCTTCCCTCCTCATTGATTCTGCCAGGTCGTTCCTCTCCATGACTGGGTGCTGTAAAGCCTGCACTAAATCATCCACAGTAGGAGACCTAGTTCTCTGTCGCCATCTTCGCAACACTGCAAAACATTTATTTTCACATCCCTCAGCAGTACTGGCTGCATTCTTAATTTCACAGTCAGGTACATTCAAAAGTAGCACGAATTTTTCAAAATCAGGTGCAATCTTCTTTGCCAACCATAACAACGCTTCATTCGGAACGGCTTCCTTTTCGTTTAATAAAATACGTACAATATCAAAGCGCCTCACATTATAGCTCTCTAAAATAGTCGTAATCTTTTCCCACTTTGGTGCCTTTCCTCGGTTACATTCAGCTTCTCTCCAAACTGACAAGACCTTAATATTGCCTAGCCCAGTTGGCAGGCCTTGCTTGATCCCATCGATATCATTAAGATTGCATCCAAGTAACATGGCGACTTTGTCCACGTCTCGGTTCAACTGTTGTGATAGCCATGGAATATGATGCTGTGTAATTTCTTCATCAAACGATGATATTTCTGCAATCAAAACTTCATTGAAGTAGCAAGTTTATACTATTACAGGGAAATCTACAATGGAAACTGAACCCACGTGTCTACAGGGTAAAAACAGCTTACCTGGTTTCACCAAACAATTCATTGTATATTCCACTTGCTTGAAAGATTCATCTTCCTAAAACATCAAATCCATGTTAATCTGATCTTACTGCAAGTTTCTCTGGATTCGGTGCGGGTTAAAATTGAAATAATGAAGTTTCACAGAAGTGTAGTTTCAGATATGGCCAAGAACGGATAGAGAATACAACTTGTCTTCTAACGACAGACCTATTTGTGTTTTATTTTTATGACATGTAAAATTGTAAAAATTTTATCTGAATCAATACACCCTATTTGTATAGGACATGCGTTGTTTTAACACAAACGTTGCTTGCAAGGATTTACGAAACATCAACTTTTCAGCTCACGCAGACAAAACATAAAACACAACTTTAAACCAAATGGTTGCCACTTACACAAAGTATCTTGTTCAAATCAATATTCCACTGTTCACTGCCTTCCTCATCAATGATTTTCACCTCCAAAGAAGTACCCAGTTCATTTACATCCAACGAACCATCGAACCAGTTACAACCTGTATCTTTTATTCCAAGATCAAACTCACCAAGGCAATCTGCAATCTCATCTGATTTAAATAATTCTACTCTCAGCTTGCCTTTCTTTAGCAGTTCTTTGGGTGGATCTTCAATACCTTTCACAAATTCATTTTCACAAGCAATTTGAACAGCTGTTTTTCTACATTGGCTAAGGTAAAGCCCTTGACTTATTCCAATTATTCTCACTTTAATTTCCTTGGTACTTTTGAACACACGGTAACACACTAAAATATGGTACAAGACTCGGCCATGAATGAGTGCAAGCAGTGCATTGCGCAGTAAACGTTTCAAACGTACCACCCAAATTCTAGAAGATTTTTTAACGGGTATGTTTATATTTTGAGTGTCCTGCATGTTGGTACATTCATTGGTAATGTTAGACCACTGTGTTGAGCCGGTTTCTTGCTGCAGTATGACATAGTCAACATCTTCATCCTCTCTTGCGCTGAATGACAGCTGAAGAATCACACCATTTGGATGTAAAAAGCCCCCCAACGTGTCAACATCAACTTTAAACATTGGGTGAACATCAGAATGGCTTATTTCTTGAAATGAAGTGTCTTTAAGTTCTTCCAGATATGGGGAAGGATTTTCTTCGCGCACATGAGCAACAGGCTCTCGGTTGTGTAAATTATTATGATGACTTCTCACTCGCAATGTGTAACCATTGCCCCGCAACTGCCCCCCGACTCTAATCCATACCCCACTACCAAAGGAGGATTCAATGGAACTCATTGATCTGCCTAAATAAATGAATCCATACCAAATTATCAAATGGCAATGTACTCCAGTGCTTCCTACTTTGTTGTCCTACAGTGCCTAATACCTGACATGTTTGCTAGCTAGGTGTTAGCCATTTGAGAGTATAATCATTCAGTAATTGACAGAGTAAAATGGTGGAACATTACTAATTGATGAGTTAATGTGGTTACTTTATTATTCTACACAATAAACAAAAAATTACCAAGAGGTCTGTGAATATCAGAATCCATAGATCTTTGATTCAATTCAACGAGGGTACCGCGTATTGAATCAATGGATACACTATGTTGCTGAGGCTCTATAAACATAGAAGATTTTTGTGTCAGGTCTGGGAAGCATAAACATCAGCATAAAACGCATATAGTAGTAACAATAGTGGATTAATAGTTGTATACCGGACGATCTTTGTAGCTCAATCTGCACAGGTTGTGACTGATTACGACTAATCGCCGCTACGTCGCTTCCATACAGTGTTTGTACAGTAGAACGTGAGCACGTACATCGTCGTGTTGTAGAGTTATGACTTGTTCCTGACGCCATTTTACATGTTGAACCAACCCAAGCAGGTACCTTGTACTGGTCAGTGGAATGGTCAATGGTGGTTGATTTGCGTATAATGACGTTGATGCTGCATTTTTATGCAAACTAATATCATGTTTTGAAGCTATTTACTAGCAACAAACATGTGCTGTGATCTGATCTCCTCTCCTATTTGTTCAGTGAATTTGACAATTTGTTCCCTACCCCCTAAAATAAAGATCAAGGACCCCTCTGCTTGACGTTGATTGATGACGCATAAAGACAACCAATGGCAACAAACAACGTGCTGGAGCGCCATGTATTTACGACGCAGGAGGTGGGTTGAAAGAGTCTAGATCAAATGTTTCTAAAATAGGAGAGTGGGCTTGTGAAACAAAAAAGTTTCTTTGCTACATTCCGATTGTCTTTGCGTGGTTTTAGTTCCTGCCTAAACTTGGTTGGTATTGACCTGGATATTTTACTGACGCATATCGAAATTTGCACAAATAAGATGGCATAATGCACCGGATTTTACAGAAATTACAGAAATTACAGAAATATTCTTCTTTTGCAGTTGTTGCGTCGTCCGTTCGCACAATTGCGCAAAAGAAGTAAAATTCTTCAAACGAGAAATTGTTTCCCCACTTGGACCATGACTGGGCAATGGGTGATGTAACACGGAATGCGCATGTTCACGTCAGCGAAAGCAATTGCAATTGTAATTTTTTCAATTTAGCGAAATCAATTACAGTAGCAATCAATCATAAAAAAACAGCTACTTAAGCAAAGTTCAAAAATTGCAGAAGATTGTGTTTTCTGTGTGGGACTTTTCAGCAAGATAGAAGGGAAAATACAAAACTTTGTTTGGACACAATCGTTGTGTCATGTGACTGTATACTGGGATTCCCCGAAAAAACGCTTTCTGATTGGCGGATGTAGCTTCAGTTCCAGCAAGGGAGTTTTTCTGTTTGTGATTTGGGAATTCCCTTTGATTTTATATAAGTGGAATTGAATTTTTCTTTTGCGTTATTTTTACCGTAATTTATCAACGCAAGAGCTGTTTTCTATTGTACAATATTCTGCAAAGTTCAAGTTTTGCCGCATATTTTACAATGTCGAACAACGAATGTCAAAGAAGTAGACCGACTAATCACGCAGTAAAAATGGCTATGGAGGAGGAGGGGTTTGGCGAACGACTTCATTCTGGCGACTCTGGAGTCTACAGTCTTCCTGATCCTGATAGAAGTTCTACAGAAGATGGTTTTTCCCTTTATAATCACTCAAGGGATCAGAAATGTTGTGATTCGGCTAGCGTATTGGCTGAAAAGACTGCGCAAATGAATCTTAATGTAGAGGACGATATAAAGTCGAACCATGTCGAGGACGAAGGGTATTCGACTTTTTCTTATCCGAGTATCGAAAGGCAGTCTGTAGATTTCGCGCAGCACTCTGTGGATTTTAAAGATGGAAAATCTACTCATGCAATGATCTCTCCCGACGCGCTATTAGTTAGCTACTTAAGCTGTTTTGCCCAGACACAAGACTTGAGATATCTACTAGCGCCATTTTTCTCGCATCTGCTGCTCCGAAACGATGACGGCGACACGTAAGATATCTCCTATTTTAAACATTTTCATTAAAGTTTACAGGTCCTGATACAATAATACATCAGATTCTCTAAAAATAGAGGCACTTTCAAGGTATTTCGTGGCGAGATACTGCTTAGAAAGCACATTTTTCGGGCCGATTTTGAAAACGCAAAAGCATTTTTACAAGGGAATGTCCCTAGCGTTGCTGGGGGTGCTGTGACGTCTTACACAATATTCAAATGTTAAAATTTATTAAATTTAAATGATTTTTATCCATACAACATTGGCTTCCATCACTATTAATGAACTTTTAACATTTCAAATATATGGGCTTTGTGAAAACAAGTATTTCATATAAATTTTCATGGGCGATATTACATCATTTGAAGAAAGTAGTGCT
>JAODVM010440271.1:0-23586 GCA_025400095.1 Phenganax marumi
TTTATTTTCATATTTTTTTCCTTCATCCAAAAGTTCTTGAATATCTTTAGGTAAATAATTTTGTTGTTGGGTGTTTTTCATTTTGTTCTTACTTATAGTTTTGTCGAATTTTTCAAAAAGTTTTGATTTTGAAATCTGTGCATTAAACATTTGGTTATGTGAGGTCATTTTATTTTCTTACTTATATACGCTTAATTTTTTTGTGCAGTCATGTGGAACGATATGCAAATTAGGGGGAATTCCCTTGAACATGTTCGAACATGTTCTCATTTGCATAAAAAGGAAACAAGTTTGAACATGTTTAGTATAAATTAGTATTACTAAAAATGATTGACAGATTTTATCTCATTTGCATAAAAGGGGGCGTGTCTGAATTGTGCCAGAACCCTTATGCAAATTAGGTGAACATGTTTGAACGTGTTTGCATGGATTGAAAAAATGACATAAAATTTGATTGACAGATTTTATCTCATTTGCATAAAAGGGGGCGTGTCTGAATTGTGCTAGAACCCCCCTTTTCACTCTACTCCCTTTCACAGCATTCACAATAAACTAATCCATCTGGACTAGCTCCTATGAATGGTTTAGTTTTCAAAATGAACAGTCTACATTCTTTAACTTGCAAATTTTTGTGTTTTGACTTGTTCAGCTTTAAATATGCTGCTCTAGCTTCACTTTCCATCTGGTGCCCATATTGAAAAGCTGGTAACTTTAGTGCATTGAGGTTGGCAGGTTGACAAATAGAATTAATCAAAGCAGTTGTCGAAGCAGAGCCTTCAGTTCGTCTCAATGTGTCCATTTTGGTTAATACCCTTCGGCTTATAGAAGCTGTGATTCTTCCAATACGCTGTAAAGACCAATTTTCATTGCTATTCTGGCCTCTAGTCTTAGATTCGATGCATTCAATTTGTTCAGTAGTTATATTACCCATTTCTGAAATTAAATCCTCTACATTATCTACAGTTGATGCAATTTCAGGAAGGCTTCTTGGTATTTCAGCTGTGGTTTGAATACATACTGTATCTTTGACATTCACATCATCTTCAGGAAGATAATTAGCTGAAACCTTCATGTCAATGTACTGAAATGCACAAGCGTTCGGTAGACATTGGTACCAAGATGAAAGTAAGCGTTTCAGGCATGATTTGCTATCGGTGTCCATCTTAGCATTTTTTGGTTTAAAAAGCTTCCTAGAGAGGGGATTAATAGTTTTAAATTCTCCTTTCTTTTTGTAATGTGGTTTCTTCAAATCCATATCTGACAAGAGTTTGGGGGTTATCCCGACTTTCTTGGAACCGTATTTGTTCCAAGTACATTCAACAGATGTAGGCGACTTAACGTTTACCAAGCCATTTGTCCAAGCATGTTCTACCTTGAATAATACAGCAGCAATGTGATTACAAGTTGATCCAAGGCTAAAATAAAAACAAACATGCAGGAATTGAACAATTTACGGACCGTAGTTTCATTTACATTTCTTCCAAGGCAAATAAGCATGACTACGTTTTCACAGTAGACTTGCATGCAGGCAACAAAGGATTTAATCTTTTGGATATTTTTGCCCGCCAAAGAACGTAAAAAATGCTTACCAAACTATACGAATGTTCTTTGACCAAAACGACGTATGTGTGCATAGAAGGGCAAAAACTTACCCAGCAAAACAACTGCAATAGGCTGATACAACGCTTCCAGAATTCTTCTGCACACACAACCAAATATCGTGAGGAATGTTGTTCACTTTTTGAGAAGGAGTAGACTTTGACTTCAGGAAACAATATGGCGAATCAAGGTTGATTTCGTGATAAAACACTTCTTGCAACCATATGGCGTCGAAATAACTGTACACTTTTCCTTCCTTGTAATCACTCAACAGCCGTTTGTTCAAAGATGTACTGGACTGCTCAACTGTAAGGAGGAATTCAGCGATTTGCAGTTGAAATATTGGCGGCCATTTCTTTATTCCATCTTTTTCACCAATCCAACCCTGGCTATCAAGATCAGAAAAGGGGTCTGGTATTGTTACAGTCCCAAAAGACAGCAGGGATTTATATTGTTCTTGTTTAATCTTGCGATCTTCCGCTGCCGAGGGCTTAAGTGGTACCGACAATTGACAAGCTGCATATGCTAACGATACCAACTCCTCTTTTGATCCCGTAACTTTTAAACCACGATCTCGCAAAAAATCCCGAAGTTGTGGTACTTTCCACAGTTTAAAATCCTTGTGCCGAAGATCGCTTAAATCATTCATATTTCCTAAAAGACTTCAATCTTTATCCTTACCAGCATTAGCAATATTAATTATGATGAAGTGATTTATCCCGACTCGTCACCAGACTCCCAGCGCAAACACATAACTCTGAACTCGCTTATTAACACACGCAGTAAGTTCAGTTGGAGGAGCCCACCCAAGTGAATCGCAATATAACCACCTATTTGTTGTTACATCAATGAAGAGAACGGTCCAGTGGCATCCTTGTTTCCCAGGCTTAGCAACAAATGTGTTTGTGCGATTGCCTCCAACATTGATAATAAAACCAATGTACTTGATGTCTCGTCCTTTTTTTTTTACAAGTAACTTTTGTAATGAGGATTGATTAAGCAAAATCAAATCATTCAAAACCAAAATCAGACTTTCAGAGCTCTGGTTATTTAGCATTTCAACAAATCCTTGCATTAGCGAAATGGTCAACCAACCATTAGATGTGAGGGAACTTAGATCTGAAGCAACAATTGATTTTCCTAGTAGAACCTTATCGTTTGTGTTATTGAAAAGGAGACTTTTATACCTATCCATTAAGTGTTGATGGGGCGGTTTGCAATTTTCATTAGGGACAGGGACATTCATGTTTATCCATTTTTTCTCTGCTTTTACGCTACTTTTTATGTTGATCAATACATGTATTTTTAACAATGTCTGCAGTGATGACTTGTCAAAAGAGCCCAACTCACAGGAAACAGCATGGTATATTCCATCGTCTAAGGTTTTCAACATTGTCTGGCAGTAAGACGCGGATGGGATTGAGGTCATGGTAGTGACATCTGTTAGAAAGGTGGGCTTGTCCACATGAAGAGTTTGTCTTCCTGTTAGGCAAACCGATGGGAACAGTATGTTTGATAAACCACCTTGATTGATTTTATAAAACTTGTTTTTCTTAACGATATCCTAAGTAAAAAAGTAATCTCATCAGTGCGTGGCATTGTAAATTCCTTGTAATCAATAAAATTGGCTTGATATTGGTCAACAGCATTTAGGAAGCAGTACGGCTGTAAGGTGGCCCGACCCGACATGTAGGAGCCCCCATTAAAACTTTGGATGTCTTTGCTTCAAGTGTCTCACAAGTGTCACTCGCATGCTTTTGGTGTTCTTTCTTTCACGGTACAATTTGTAAATAACTCCTCCATACAAATTGCTTGATTTTGGGAAAATCTACGAAAACTTAGGGGAGGAGCACGGATTTTCTTTGGGACAATGTGCCGAAGAGCGATTCGGCAAATTTCCCAACTAAAGCGGGCCCTCCCAACACAAAGGTAAGAAAACATTGTGAAACACGTATAGATATAACTGTCAGCTTGAGTGACAGAGCCCTCTTTAATTATATACGATGGAAACAGAGAGGGTCCCAAGTAATATTTTGTTGGGAGAGTATATTTTTCTCTGGGCAGCCGGTAGATAGCTACATACTACCGTTGTGGTCTTGACACTCTCACGCTCTATTTCACTATTCTACTTGCAATCAAACCGGAACTAGTTGTATATGATGCCCACTTCTTTTCTAAATTGGTTGCGTCGTTCAGCATTAACTGTGGATTGGCTGTCAAATTCAGTATCGTTTTCAATACTTTGCAACAGATAAAGAACTACCGAAGAAACGTAAACAATGTTGAAAATAAATTCACACTGCGGTTTTTACGAGCCTTGATAGCAAATTGGCTAGTACGAATACAGAGATTCAAATACGCGCAAACATTGTAATTTATTCCAGCCAAAGCACGTAAACACCGCAGTGAGAATTTATTCTCCTCCTTGTTTATACTTCTTGCAGTGTTCTGTCAACCTCGTATCCAGGCTGTTCCCAAGGACGGAAGAGCCTGGGTACGAGATTGTAGTGCTATACTTGTTAAAAAAGCATTGAAAACGACACTGAACCTGACAGCCAGTCAAATATTAGGGTCTGTTTATATGATAACACCTAGCCGAGACGAGACAGCTGCCAAGAACCCAATCGTAATATAAACTCTGTTCAGTGTTCATGTTGCACCACTGCAACACATTAAACAAACAACGCTTACGTTCCCGGTAAACGCTACACCAAAAATCGGCTGTAACTACGCAACCAAATACAGAAACGATAGAGTAGAACTATTTCCGGTTTCACTGTGACACCTTCAAAACTGGGTCAACTTCTTGTGTGTAAATCGGCTTGAAGGTGAATCCTGGCTTCCCTGAGAAAACAGAAAACAATATGAACGAGTTACACTTTAAACACCATACTTCATAGACATTATGCAAACTTAATAGAGAAAGTAAATATGAACAAGTCAAGACTGACATGCAAAGAAAAGTATGAAAAATCTGAACTTACTTTGAGATTTCTTTGTTGACATCTTAAATAACGGCGTGATCCGAAAATAGCAGACAAAAACTTCTGATAAATTGAATTATTTTGCCAGCAATAGCTGGTAATATTTTGCACGTGTTTGTAGTACACTACACAAATATTTACATTTCCCGCGTTTCGCCGCGCTTCTCAGTTAGTGCCCAGGAATAGACGTGACGCGCGCCTAGGAAGCCGTACGAATAGCCAGTGTGACAAGGAATACGGGAGGCAGACGAGGTATCAACAGCAGACTTGCGTACGTTTGTCATGGCCGAATGCAGTGGCCTAATGTTCCTGGCGATACGTTTTGACTGGGAGTTGTAATATGCCAAGGTGATATGTTTTATTTGTATGTACTATCTCAAACCAGACGAACGCTCTCATCTGCAAAGTTAGACTATTAATCTTATGTCTCAAACAGTAACAAGGTAAAGAAGATATCATTCAGGTACGGTATTTATTCATCATATTTATATTATTTATATCCTATTATATACGGAAAGTTTCCAATGTAAAACAGTGTTTGCGCATGTGCAGTACGATGCCGTACGAATAGCAAAGAGATGTTGCAATACGGGTGCCGTACGAATAGCCACTTCGATTTCTTTAAGGTGAAGAACAAGCTACAATGAAGATGCACATGAAAAAAAGATTTAAGAGAGGAAAAAGCTACTAAAAAAAGGCATTGCAAAAAATGTAAACTTCCTATGAAAGGAAATCCAAGATCTGTGTGTCCCGTGCCTAAATGCACAATTTAGAAGTAAGTCTTGATTAAAAGTTGAAGTACACTAGTTGTTGGACTTTTGCAGCAAACGTATATGACAAAGTGGGATGCACTGTGGCTTGAATTTTAGTTACAGATTGACTTTCTCCTAATTTGGAGACCAGACTGCCAGTACAGAACCCTGAATCCATTATGCTTGGCAGGGTGTGCACGAATATGACCCAAAACATATGTTATTGTCCACCAGTTCCTCTCTCCTGTCCTGACACATATCCTTGCAGTTGTGCACTGCTGTAACGCTTCCTGATTTCATTGTACAAACAAGCAGGAAGGGGCCTAGTGTTTTCAAAACCCATGTACCCCCAAAGCCATTTTGCCAGCCATCGATAAGCCACTGCACATAAATACCTATGATAAATGAGAAAAATGTATCACAAGTTGGAACCTTCAGGTTTCAAAGCGCAAAAAGCATGGATAGCTGTTTGTATTGATTTGACACATTGAAGAGTTCTTTGTGTTCTTCCTGATTTTCCGTGACCGAAGTTTGCTTCTTATAATGTTTTCCATTGTCTCTTAACAGTGGAGCTACCTCAGTCAAGACAGCACGATGCTTTAGGTGGCTATAATCCATATGCTCAACGATGCATCCAGAATCTAAACAGATAAAAGTAAACTTTCCAACAGCTTCAGCTACCTCCTTACAACATCTGTATTCCCTTGCTCCAACGAGAAGCGAATGATCACAATTACCGCATGTATACCTACAAATGGGCAAAAACATTGACTGGACTGCTACAAACAGCGATCGTATTTCACGCTAAGTTTAAAGTACTTACCACATCTCTACTGTAATTTCGTTCTCGTAACGCTGCCTTAATACACCCACAGAGAGCCCATCCTCGTCTCGCTCGTCGTCGTCATCACTTTCACTACTATCATCAGCTAAAGGCTCGTTTTGATACGGCAAAAATTCTCCAGCAAGGACACGTTCGTCGCTTCCACTGTAACTGGAATGATCACTGTTGTTGTAGCTTCTATTGCTGTCAGACGAGGAGCTAAATTGCTGGTCGGACTTGTTAAAACTACTGCAATGTTGTAACAATTATGAAAGCCATTTTGCTCAGAGCACGATTTGCTGTTTGCAATTTGCCAGACTGTTGACTCTAACGTGTGACGTCATTCTCGGTTCCAGTCTCCAGGAAAATATTTACCAAAAATTTCAATGTTTGCGCGGAGATAGCAGCACGTTCTCACATAGCTTTTAATAAATGAACATTACCATGATAATCAGCACATCAAAAAGTACCAGAAAATGAAAAAATTTTACCTACTAAAATTTCATGTCATAGGCACTTTAAAAATTACAGAGCGTTGCTTTATTGTTTGAGTGTATATTTGTCCTTTTAGTATTCAAAGAATTTAATTTAATTTCATCTACCAAATAATGAAAGTTGTCAGCCGTGCGCCTAGAATTATCAATTTTCTGAATGACAAACGTCACATTTGGTCTGTTAGGACTTTCCACTAACTCAACTGGTGACTTCATCTCAAGCATTTCAAAAATCTTATCCCTAGTTTTACTTGTTGCCATGGCTGTTAGTGCTAACAAGGATGTTTCGTCTGCAATAAGTGTCCTTAATTCATTTAGCCTGCTGTACCATATGCGAAATGCAGACCTTTTGTTATTTCTGGAAGTCGATCGCCAGTGGGTTACACAATGAGCTTCATCAATACATACACCAATTAGCCTTTCTTTGCATATTTTGCTATCCAGCATTTTTCTCCATCTATGATTACAGAGACTGGATTCAGGAGATACAAAAACAAAAGTATATTCGCCATTCTCAATCGCACGAAAAAGTCTTCCGTTTGATTGTTACCAATGTATGCGGCTTTCAAACCAATCAAGTTTAGGCGAGCAGTTTGGTCCTCCATAAGAGCGATCAAAGGACAAACCACAATTATAATGGCATCTTTCTTCTGATAACTGTGTGGATCTGCTCGAGCTATCCACATTTCGACCAACAGTGCCAATTGAAAAATTAATGACTTCCCAGATCCGATCGGTAAATTTACAAATGTATCACTTCCGTTTAAAAATCGCAGAATGCAATCAAATGGATTAGTTGGCAATTTATTTACACCATATATTTCGTTTACTTCGTCAACACAATGACTTAAATCATCCGCTGATATGCTTTTTCTATTCTCTGCTCCCTTTGAATCCGCCGTATTGTTTTTGAATGTTTGCAAACTTTGCATGATATTCGCATAAAGTCGAATAATTTTTAGTTTAGCCAATAAGAAACGTATTTGTTAATTAATTAATTCTGTCGAGATTCACGGCAAAATACGTCACCAGTATGGAATTTGTGACCTCAGCGCGCAGACTCTATTTATCGCGTTTCCCCCAGTGGAGTAAGCGATATAATAGATTCTGCATTTGCAGGCTGCTTCTTTCCCTTCTATATCAGAAGCTGCAATTTCATCTTGTTCACTTTTTTTCCACTCATCTATCAGTTTTGCAAACTTCTCCCTAACACTCCTAGCATTAGCTTGAAATTTTTTCTCTGTTCTGTTCAGATTTTCTGCAATTGTAGACTATACATATCCACGTTCTTTGCTACCAGTTTTATACTGGTATGGTTCTACCACTAACATTTCACAAAGGAGTGCTAACTTATCGTGCTTTTTCTAGACAAAAACCTCTTTCTTCACGCTCATTTGGCACAATAGAATCTAAAAAAATTTTGAGATGCAATGATGGGATTATAATAATATTTGAATCATTTTTTCACAAGCAAAAAAAAGCAAGGAAACCTTTTAAAAGCAGTTGAAATTTAAAGAATTGCATTTTTTATTTTCTTATGCCAACACTGGCTTAGTTTAAAAGAATTTTGGATAAAATTCACTGGTATATTCACATGAGCAGAAGTTCGTTTTCCCAGAAAGAAAATTCCAGCAAAGTTCGTAGTCGACCACAGAACCAAAACAAAGATGAACCGAAGCCAGTGAACTCAATACACCTGGAATGATAACTCCTATGTTTTCGCCCTATGATTGGGTGAAGCCAAATTGAAGGTCAAAGGTGCTTGGCACGCAATAAATATTCAGTTTTTAAAGGACTAAGGCGAGTCTCGAGGAGTGGGAATTTCACTGAAAAAGTTGTTTTTGAGCAAAAAAAAAGACAAGAAAATACTAATTTTTAAAAGAAGAATTCAATTCTAAAAAGTAAAACTTGGCTTATTGGGTAGTTCTAAGTCTTTTACACCTTTGGTAGCAAAATCCCCAAGTGTGTCAACTGCATTCACGAGATATTGCGCAAATTTGAACACGCAAAACAAAACTTCAACGTGCAAAACGAAACTTCAACATTCAACTCTTAAAATATATGCTTAAATGTCATTTGCATCTTTAAAAATGCTTTTTTATAAACCATCAGGTAAGGTTAAAGCTCTTTTCACTTAGTTTTTATTCATTTTTTACTTTAAAGTAGGAGAAAATATCGAACAATAAGTATGAAGATTTTGTAGATGTAATTGATAGGGATTATTATTTAAAAAATATATATATATGAAATGGGTAAGAATTTCATTTTTAAAAATGAAAGTGACAAGAATTTTGTTTTGAAAAATTAAATGACGTAAATTGTTTTTGAAGTTATTTAATGGGTCTTTCTGATTTTGATTGGTGTGTAAGATGGTTGTGGTAAAAATGATAGGGTATTTGGACAATGCAGTGACAAAACAGGATGTTGAATTGAATGATTTTATGAATGTAATTCAAAAGAAGTGGGGTACATTTTCAATGGGTTTTTGGAAATAATGTGCATTTATGAGAAGGAAAGTTGGTTTATTTAAGAGATGAACTTTTTGATCCTAATTTTCATAAACTTAAACCTATTAAATTGGTTGTATTTTTCCTCCTTACCACCAAGAAAAATAAAGCAGTATAAAGGGAAGAACAGTGGTTTTTGAAGTATTTCATATGGTTTGGAACATGCATTCTGTGGACTTTCAATTTTTTAAGAACAACTCATTGTTGACAAATATTCATTTAACTAATTGGAAATTTTATGTTATCATTATAAGTTCAAAGCAAGAAATTTTAGATAAATTAATGAATTATTTTTCTGAGTTTGGAGGAACGGCATTAAATAGAATGGTGGTTATTGGTGAGATTGATGTATGTCAAAGAATTAACAAAGAAATTCAATTTAAAGGTTGGTTAAAAACTGGAATGAATGATATGTCTGCTACTTTATACGAAAAAATAATCGTAAAGGATGGAGTTGAAATTTCTGAATCATGAAAATATGTGTATGGTTCAAATTAGATATGTAGAATACGCTAAGTTTTTGTGTTTATTGGTAAAAATTAAAGGTCCAAGAATTCATAATCGGTATTTTATTGGTGTAAAAAAACAATTGGGATTTCGACACAATTATAGATATAAGGGGGCTGTGTGATAAGATTTATGATATGCACGTTAGCGAAAGATTGTTTGAGAATTGGACAGAGATACATTTAGCTAAACGATCTGCTAAAATAGTTGTTAGGAAAGTATGTTGATTTGTGATGAGCAAAGTAATCTTTTGAAGATACTTGCCAACACTGAAATACTTGGTGAAACCGATTGTTTAGAATATGACTCATTGTTTTAATTAAAAACACTTCTCCAATAAAATCAATTTACGAAAGAATAATGAATTGGAGAAGAAATTATTTGATTCTTTTAATATGTATAAAAATAATAGAAGCAATGAAAATTTAAACGAATATTTAATATATAGTGATGAATATCATCAAAGTATTGTTTCAAAAATTGAGAGCATGGAATGCTATTTAAACAATCAAGAAAAGGTAACTGTAAAAATGGACGATGTAGATAGCCTTGTTGCTTTGTTTGAAGTTGTTCTTTGTACTGAATTGTTTATCTATAGCGTTTTTACTATTTTGTGCTTTCTATTAGTTTGGTTATAAATTATTGCTGTTGTATTGGTCTTTTTCTTTTCTTTTTGTTATTGGTACTACTATCGTATGTTTTTTTTGTTTTGATATATGTTGGGGTAAGACGATTGTAGGAAGAGGAGGAAAAACAGCTTGCAAAATTGAGTCTTTATCCTGGTTCTGATTTGGATTCTGATGATCAAAATTATAAAGAAGTATTGAATGAAAGATTTGAAAAAGAATGGACAAATCTAAAACTGGGAGAGTAATTCATGTTTTGGGTTTTAAACTACAACAAGAAGCAGATTATAAAATAAAACTAGGGTGTGGTAAAACAGGTTCTATGTTGTATGACTATTTGGAGCATGTATACAAGGATGATTTTGAGGGGACAATGGATGAGGACATGATGATGAAAAAGAAGAACGATTTGTTTTATCTACATAGACAATATGAATGCTTATTCTATAATTTTATTTTGTATGGGATAAATGAATTAGAAGAAATACTTTGACAAAATATGCTGATCGTTGTAATGATTTTTATCATTGTTGTGAAAAAAACAGTGAAAAATATTTAAAAAATTGAAGATAAATACATAATACTTACAATAAATTATTTTCAGTAATCGATAATTGCTTTTTCCATTGCTATAATGATATCAATACTTTCCTTTTTTTCTTTTATAGTTATGAATTTTTTCTATATTTTGCAGAAAGTTTGATTAATAAATTATATTTTTCTTCTGGCATGCAATTTATATGATTTGGGCAACTAGTGATTATATTTGTTTGTTTTTCTAGGTATGTTAGTTTTCTATTGTATAATATTTCTTTAGGTTAGATGGAAAACGCGGACAAGCGGACAGTGGACACCAAGAAAAAGAAATTCCCATCATGTCCGCATTTTCCACTTTAGTGGAAAACGCGTACACATTAAATAATGCTCGGAAATTGCGTAAAAACCTTAAAAAAAAGAAGTTCCCATCATGTCTGCATTTTCCACTTTAGTGGAAGGACACATTTAATAATGCTCGGAAATTGCGTAAAAGCCTTACAATGTAAGAGATTTCCCGTCATATCCGTTACAGCCATTTGCAGTTGAGCTTGCAGCTTGCATTTTGAACGCATTGTTACATCGTTCAAAAGTATGTTTTGATTCCTTGGAAACGCTATGTTGCTAAGGATGTAACATAAACTTTTTGGCAGGCAAATTGCAAAGTTTGAAGGGCGTAAATTTGTCATTCTATTCTTGTCATTAACGGATCAAATAAGAGTATAAGGCCCGCAGTAATCGGCTTACGCTGTTGCGGTTACCCCACTGTCCTGTTGTTTATTTAGTTTTGTAACAAAACTGCAAGCTCAACTGCAAATGGCTGTAGTAAACAGTAGGAATTGTGTGAAGCAACATTTGTTTAGGAACCAGGTCGAAAATTTTGAATTAGACCGACTGGTCAGGTGGACGTAAAGTTTACAGAGTATAACGTACATAAATCACGCGACCAAGCTGGTAAATTAGTTTCAAAGCAACACCATTTAAAGTAGTTATAATGATTTTCGACGCAAAAGCTGCATAAATCATAATTCAGTCGGTCAGTCCACGTCCCCTTTTATTCAAGTCTCTTACAAACTAGTATTACAGACTTAGAGTAAGTTTACTGAACAAGAAAACCATTTTTCAGATTCGAGAGGCTGCGTAAACGGCTCAACTATTGGTAACGTTGATATTGTGACTATAGACGCTAGAATTTGTAGAGCATTTATACATGTCAAATGATATAATTTGTATAATGTGTCAAGTCGCCTAACTGAAATATCTCAAATTGCATTTAAACCCAGTGTTCATGGCAAGATATTCAAAGCTTTCGCCTGCCTTTAAAAACTAAAGTCTTTTAAACGTGTAATAAAGTTCAAGTCATTGTAAAGTGCGGTGGCATCTAGAAAGTAGATTTGTGGCTTATGACAAGTCACGTGGACGAGCATGCAAGGATGTCAAAGAGCTTTAAATTCCCCGGCATCATCAAAAAAGGAAAAGCAATTGGTCATGAATTACCTACTTTCAATTTGGAAAAAGTAACCAATCTATGCGAGCTTGGTTTTGGTAGTTTCAGTTCAGTCCACCTTGGGAACTATGTATGCGGCACTGGAATCTAGAGTGTTGTCGTAAAGAAACTAAGAGGCGAGTCCGAGGACGCCAAGCGTCGATTCTTGAAAGAAGCAGAACTTTTGAACGGCATTAAGCACGCCAATGTTCCGAGTTTTTTAGGATATTTCGATTCACCTTACGCGCTAATGATGGAACATGTCGCATTCAACTTCTTGCCTTTTGGGCTGGAAAAGACGTTGTATAATTTGGAAGATTTCTACCATTATGTTGACTGTGAGCTAGACTTTAAAATGTTTAGTGATATCATAACAGTTTGTATGCGAGATGTCATGAAAGGCCTGGAGTTTCTGCATGGGATTGATATTGCACATAGAGATCTGAAACCAAGCAATATTTTAGTGTCAAATCAGCACTATGCACAAAAAGAAAAGTCAGTGATTGAAAAGGAATACCCGAGTTGCCCTATTATTTGCAAGGTTGCAGATTTTGGACTGAGTAGATCGCTAAATGCCCAAACCCAAACTGTTTTGCATACGCGCACCAACGATATATATCGTGGTACACCTGCTTATATGGCTCCAGAAATTCACACTGGTATTTTGACAGCAGCAACTCAATCTGATTTAAAGAAAATGGATATTTGGTCACTCAGGATTTTAGCACATGCTATGATGAATCCAAATTTATCCAGCCCTTACTGCAAAGAGGCAGAACAACTTGATGCTCAATTCAGCATGGACACGATGAAACATTTCATGCAGGTCCAACAACTCCCCAGCAGCGACACGAAGTATGAGTCCAACCGTGTTGCTCAGTGGTGGCAGACACAGGAAGTATTTTCCACCTGCACGAAGTTTGATCCCAACTGTAGACCTACTGCATCAGAAATCCTCAGCAAAGTGAACATCGACGATCCTGAAGCTTCACTTTTCATTTATCCTCTACGACTTCACCAAAGTTCTGCACTGGAACAAGGCGATGCAATGTTAGCACATCGTCTTCATGTCGAATCCTCAACAATACGTCAACGTCCAGAATTGGAGACACAAGCTCTTTTGGATGACGGAACGAATGCATGCAGCTTTATTGTGATTGCCGTTTGTGAAGAGTTTTTAGACGAATTTGAAAACGAAGATCGATGCCTATCATGGAGTATCATGGCTGAAACAGCTGAGAACGTACTAATAAAGCTCCCAAGAAAAATAAACGAATTACGGGATTCTTCTCAAATATATGGGGCATCTGAAGCAAAACGCGTCCTTGAATCCAATGGGTTACTAAGACAGCGGTACGAATTATCGGAAGAGTGCGTGTCAGGCAGTGGAGTGTTTTCAGAGGCCGGGAGGGATGAAATACTTAAGGCACTGGGTAACATTTCACCAGGCATCAAGGTTCAAGTTGGCGTATACACGGCCTTACGCGTTCATGGTGGGTCTGCACAACCATTCATATTTTTTGGTGGACTCACATTCGGTAGGTGAAGAGTTAGGTGGCAATGGAAATGGAATTCTCGTAGCAACACCTGACCGAAGTTCCCGCTCCTGTCGTTTAATTACCCAATGGATACTAAAACGACTCTGGCTAAGTGGGGTGGATCACAGAATGCTGCAAAGTTTGGCGTGGCTTCAACCTGAAGGTATGTTAATATATTTTTGTTGCTTTCTTTTATTTGGATGATGCAGTATTCTAGTTTCTGAAACAAGTTAAGTTAGAATTTTCTAAAACTTTTTGATTTTTTTGCAAAAGACTAGTTGTTCCTCGTTTTTTTTTCTGGTTTTAAAATTCCTTCTTTTTGGAATCAAGAAGATGACGCTGGCAATTCTTCACGTTCTTATGAATAATCTGCTTTTAAACAAAGCAAAGAAAGAATGCAAATACTTCTGTTTATTCATAGAACACGGCAACCAAATGATCGCAGAACATAACTGTAATGTGGATGGCGACACTCAGGTAAAATCATATGGTCTTTAAACTGTATTGAACAGGACGTGAAATTTGATTTTTTAGCAGTATCCAAGTTGGATACAAAGCTTTTCAATGTGGTATCCAGTTATGAAAATAAGTATCCAACCTTTCGATAGCAAACCTTTATTTTCTATGTGATATTCGGGAAAGCAAGATGTTACGTGTGTATTGATATTAATTAAAGAACTGTGAGAGTATTAAATAAAGAGTGATGTCTATGGTGATTACGAGTCGAGAAACATGATTTCAGTTGCTTGAGATATTTGGCTGGGTTTGTACCCAACACCATCTTTCTCATTTGCCTGGCATTCTCAAAGCCTGCACTGTTATAGGACAGCGGTTTCCATCATGAGAAGGGGCACCGTGGTTCACGACAGGACGTTTGTGGATGCATAGGGTTTCTAACTATTATCATCTAGCGCAGTTATTCGGGCACCAAATTTTAGCATTGTGGTTTGCATCCTTTACATGTTTTACATTACAAGATGAAAAGACAAGAAGTTGGAACGAACTACATGGTAAAATGGGTGCTAAGCGAGTGAAGATGGATGCAGGGACACGTGGAAAGAATAAAAAAGGGAATGCGCCTCATGAAATAATCATCTAAAGGCTAAGTGCAGAGCCTGACAACAAACAGACGTATCGGCCTCTACAGCCCAGGGAGTTTGTCAGCTATGAGTTTGATGACCTATCTGTGGCCAACTTGAAGAAAGCTTGTGCCGCTCATTTTGGCTTACCTACTGCTTCCTACGATGTTGTTGTAACCAACAAGGGTCCATCGTGTTCGAATATTGTGCAAATCCCACACAGAAAGGAGAAGGTAAAACCATGCTTTCATTTTTTTCATTCCCCATGAGCTCGATGTTGCTTAGAGTTAGAGTGTGCAGATTGGATATCACAATGATTGTACTTTTGATAAGATATTGATAGTACTTGACTGATAATATATAATTGTTAATATATTATTGATATTATATGGATCTTCATTAATGCATCTTTTTCCCTGAAAAATAGAAATTCAGTAATTCAATTGTACCAACAATTATACTGGTTATGTATCAGGCAAATCATAGAGCAGCTCATTCGAGATATAAATATTTACAGTATCACATCTACAAGTTGTGACTGTTGATTTGTGCGGGTTTATCTTGTGCGATTTGTTGTTGTGGAATAAACAGATGAGCTGGGATCGGAATCTAAAATAATTTTGTCATCAGGGTACAGAAGTAGCAGCAGTCAAGCCAATATACTTCCAGCTCAAATAAATAAGAAACACGCTGGTAGATATGAAACAAATATCTCCACTGTGGAAACAACATTTCCTGCCTCAGTGTCGACAGCTGATCTACTGAGAGCTGGGAAGTTAGTGAAACCAAAGAGCAGGAAAAAAGTACATTGGCGGTGGGTTGTGAAAACCTACAATAGCAACGCTTTGGATGTTATTGAAAATTGAATTCATCAGTTGAAAGTCATACCCGGAAACAAGGGCAAATGCATGTTGTTCCACACCATGTTGCCAGAAAATTTGCATTGAACGCTCCTGCCAAGTTTAGGGTATGCTTCAAATATAATCGAAGTTATTACACTATGTACAACGACCAGCCTGTGACAATTGAGGAGTACATTCCTGGCTTGTTTGTTAAGTATGTGAATAATGATGGCAAATGTGTGAGCCCACCTAATGAGTCTACCGAAGAGATGAAAGAGCTATTTGCTAAGGCACAATGCTTTGTGCACTACAGCTACCATTCATCTGACAAGAAGCTCATGCTCCTTGATATTCAAGGTTCAAAAAACAAACTGTATGATCCAGAAACTGCAACAGATTTTCAGGATGATGCCAGGGATATTGAAGAAAGTGAAAATAAAGATATCTACTTCTGCTGTGGTAATTGCACATATATTGCAATTGAAGAGTTCTAAGAAGGGATTCATGGACATACCTGCAACGACTCTTGTCAAATGATGGGTTTACGAGCTCATGAGTGGACACACTGAACTTTTCTTTTATTATGATATTGCATATACAAAACTGGAAGAAATAGTGTGGTTGTATCAGAATGTTAAGTGCAGTTTTTATTTATTAGTTAAACGTTATGATTTGTTGCAAGAACAGGACATGCAACCTGATACAGAACAGACAGAATCTTCTTATCAAACTTCTTCAATGAAGTTTGCATAATCGTTAAAAAATATCGAAGTTGTATTGTTCACTTTGAATTTAAAACAGTTTTGCATAAGATGTGAACTATTTCACTACTTCATACTTGCTGATGACTTGACATCCTAAAATTGCTGACCATTATAAACTTTTCATGTTCCCTAACATGTAGATGTTATTCATTATGGTAGCGTTGTCTGTAAATGGAGACTCCCGCAAACCTATACAAGTTCGGTTTGGCGAGTCTGGTGTATATATATTGTGGAAAGGGTTACGGCAAAGGATACACATTTTACGCAATAGATCTCAATCCAGACCTCGCTAGCTCGGAGCATTTCAATCCTGTACAAACCGGAATCGTTTGTCTTAGTATTCAGTTGGCAAAGCTTTACCTAATACAGTGACCTGTATAGTTTATGCCGAGTTTGAAAGCCTTGTTGAGATAGACAAAAGGTGAAACATTATCTTTGATATCAGTACATTAATTCTAGCACAATTGATAAAATCCTATGTTCTAATCCTTGTGTTAAAAATGTGTTTGGGGTGTGTACGCTTCTGATAAACTGCCTGATAAAGCTACGAAGTATCCCAAAGCATTTGTTGCAAATGTCGACGAAAGTGACAAGCCTGGCTCACTGTGTAGCATTTTGGTTTGCCAGCCCTTGCAAAGGAGAGCTTTTTTACTCTTTCGGACAAGAACCTGGGACCTACAATGAATATTTTGTGACCTTTTTGGCTAAATACTGTTCAAAGTGTATAAACAAACATGTTTCATTACAATCATCGTTTTCCAACGTCTGCAGACATTTTTGTATCTATTATGTATTCTGTCGCTGTAGGAACAAAAGTTTAAGTACTAATACGGACAAGTTCACTCAGAAGCTTGTACTAAACGATACACTAGTCGCTGGTTTTGTTTGTAAAATGTTTCCTTTTTACATTTGAGATGCGTATAGCCAGAAAGCCAAAGCAACATATTGACTTATATTAGTAATGTAATTAGTAAAACAACATATTGATTTATATTAGTAATGAACGGTCTACAAATTTATTGAAAAAATCATAGTAGAATTCAAGCATGTGAAGTTTGGCATACTTGATATACAAAAAAGCCAATTTGGTTTGGTAAATGTAGACTCATTGATTTTTTCGTTTTGGAGATCTCGTAAAAATCGTCAACAATGTCCAGTTTTCTAAAATGTGGATCATTCACTGCTAAACCTACCCAGGGCTTGTCGCCAGAGAGGGGTGGGGGGTGTTTGACACGCCCCATTCATTGTAAAGACAGCATAGAGTCAGCAAATCGTGGTTTGACTCAGCAACTCGGACAATACTGAAGCGTTTTTCAAAAACAAATTCAAAAGGTTAACAGACTATCAATTACAAACTTAGATCCAGTAACATGATTTATAGAGCTAAACTTTACTAAACTGTTTGTAAACTGATCAAATTACACAATAAAGACTGAAGAAAAGCCTGATCAAAGTTGGTCACCGCAGGCGTTGCGCTGCTTGCGTAAGCTAAAATATATGTACAAAGTATAATCATGTATTGTTGAATTGTAGCGCCCTGTGGCGCAAATAACTACGTGGATTGTGGTTTCCTGTTTTCGCACGAGAAACGTTTGGAACTTATACGAACGTTATTTTTAGTTTACGAAATAGACTCGCCTAGATGTAATCTTTAGGGTGAAAATACACCTACTTCCTCCAAGCAGCAACACTAGATGTACATATTTATAGCTTATAACCCCCTCTTGCTTAGTTGGGTTAAATCTCTCCAAATTATCTTGACACTGATCTTAGTTGTTTTTCCGCCTCGCCTTTAGTAGCTAGAGCATAAAATAACTTTCTAATCAGTCAGCCTCGCTCGTCGCACTCAAGAGAACATCGTTTCATCTTAACTTATTGTATTGACGAATTTCTGTGTGAAATGCATACTCGTGCTAAACAATGATCTACAACAAACAATGCTTATGAAACAATGCACAAAAATGCGTTTTTAATTTTCATTATTATACATTAGTTAAATTTAAAAATATTTAACTGATTACCTCATGGAAAAAGAAAAGACAAAGAAGGTGTGTAAACGGAAGAGAGTTAAGTTGGAACGCTCAGTATGCTATCGCCAGTTTGACAACGACTACCGCGCGCAACACAACAAAGCATTGGATTGATCAGCCAACACAAGGCTATCTCATACAAGATTGCCAATGTCCCCAAAGATCAAGTGGCAATAAATACTTTCCTTACTAAAACTACACAATTTCTGCCAGTGCCATCTACAACAGCACGTCAGTCGACTGCTCAGAAAGACTTAACGAACTGACGCTTCTGCGAGCAACAAGATGTCTTTATCAGCTGACAACATGATGGAAATAGACCAGCAGGCAACTGACATTGATCTAGAGAGTGGGCCAAGTGGTCCTGCAACAGAAAGTGGCCCAGACTACACACATATTACTATTGCTGACTTTTAAGATAACATATCCCTTAAAAGTGGCTCTAATAGTGAGTCTATTGAACCATTGGACAAAAAGTCACTCAGCTGGTTAACATGTGCTGGAGATTTATCTTATTTGGTAGAAGACTTGACTATTGCATCAAAACTACTTGAAGATGTCAAGGAGAAAACTGTCCATTGGTTGCCGTTTTCTTGACACATGCAGAAGAAAGTACTCGAAAAATATCAGGAAATGCCCTTAAAGTTAACAAAACGTGTAACATTTTGATAAAAGAGATGGATGAAAGGAAAAAAAAGGAAACTAAAGATAGTGATGGTGAACCCGAACTAGCATCCGCACCTTCGCATAATCCAGCTGATAGGAGTAAAGTAAAGACTACCCGTGAAAGAAAGTACATCATGAAACTTGGACCATATTAGCCCAAGCTCCCGGTTTTCGCACAAAACAAGGATATTAGAGGAAAGAAGCAGTGTCGTTTTTTCTCTCAATGGTCTTGTGTTTATCCTCATCTTGAATACAGCATGTCCAAGGATGCTGCATTTTGTTTTGCTTGCTCCTTGTTTCCTTCAGGCCCTGGCAGAGAAAAGGCAAACAATGCGTAGTCTTCAACTGGTTTGCGAACATGGCACAAAATGAGCAGTCTTGGAGCAAAAGAAAAGTGAAAACTTGCAAAACATTTTAGTTCGAAGACCCACAAGGCAGCATTAGCAGATTTTTATGCGCTTGGTCAAGACCAGGCAAACATTGATATGTTACTTGACAAGGAGAAGCGTTTAAAGCGATACAGGAGGAGGAGGACCAACTAACCAATCAAGGGGCTGATTACATTTTGCTGGACGTTGCAAGAACTCTTGCTTGCCAGGGTTTAGCTTTCCGGTCGTCCTCTCAAGAACATGATGAGGTAGATGGCAAGTTCTATCGGATCGTTCATCTCGTATCAAGGCATTGCTCGGGTTTAAAGAAGTAGTTAAGTGAAACTAGTTTGCGACTATACCATGTCACCTATATGAGTCCTGAATCTCAAAACAAAATGATAGAGATTTTAGCAAACTGTGCTCAATCAAGAATTCAGCAAGACGTAGACGCAGCACAATTGTTTTGTGTCGTGGCTGATACAACTCCAGATACGTCCAGAAAAGATCGTTTAGCTGTTGCAGTGTGATATGTTAAAGAAGACAACAAAATGTACTCCATTAAAGAGCGCCTGCTCAAAATAAGAGAAACCACTGACAAAACAGGGTTTGGGCAAGCAAATGATATCGTCCAGTGTTTGGAAGACAATGGTTTGTCAACTTCTGCATTAGTTTTCCAGTCATATGACTTCGCTTCCAATATGTCAGGCCACACTACCATGGAGTACAGGCGGAGAAGGAAAGGAAGCTGCAGAGAAAAGTTCCTTATATTCCCTGTCAAGCACCATCATCCCTAGAGCATGCCTGTGATAGTAGCCCACTAAGTAATACAAGAGCTCTTTAACATTCTGCAAGACGTTTAAGTTTTCTTTTCAGGGAGTACAAAATGTCATGCAGTGTTGGCTAGAAATTTCAATGAAATTGAAAATACTGTTCAGCTCAGAAATCTGTCGAAAACAAGACGGACTGCCAGAGCAGAATCCACCAAAGCTGTGTGCACATGTATGGAAGTCAATATCCTTGCCTCAAAAGTGGTCGATAAAAAACTAAAGCATCTGCGTCCAGTCTTGTCAAGAACGTCGAGAGTTTCGATTTTATAGCTAGTTTGATGTTCATGGAAAACATCATATTGAAAAGCAAACTACTTAGTGCGAAATTACAACAAGATGATTTGCATATCATTGATGCTCTTGAGATTACAAAAGCCACCATAAAATCTTTGGAAAGAATAAACCAAGATGAAATGGAAATTAAATCTCAAATAACAGCTTCTGTAGAGTATGCGAAGACCCTTGATGTTGATGCTGAGGTGGATTTTGCAGGACATCACAGGCCACGTCGAGGACCAAGGCGTTTAGACGAAAATGCAGAAACCATGGCTGTTCTTGATCTGCATCAATTTTTCCCTATGGAGTTCAAGGGTGTTTTGGATGTCTTAGTAACACAACTAAGAGAGAAGATGGAACCAACGCTTCAAGCCATTGCACCATTATCACGTACATTGCTGATACCAATTCCGCAGCAGCCACAACAATCTGATGTAAACATGTTTGCAGAAATGATTCCTGGTGAAGTCGATAGTGATGTCTTAGCTGCAGAGCTTGAAGTGTTTGCTAACATTTTTTGCAATGATCAATCATCAAAACCGGAAGGATTGGACAATGGAGAGAAAGTTATCAAATTTGTCTATGATAATCGACATGTCTTACCTCTAACCTGGAAATCGTACAAGTTGATGATGACTGCACCTATTAGAGTTACAAAGGACGAGAGGACATTCAGTCTTATCAAATTTATAAAAAGCGTTTATCGCTCAACAATGGCAGCTTAGAGAATAGATAATTTGGTGATACTGAACTGGGAAAAGGATTTGCCAGATTTGTTGGACATGAAAAGCATTTTGAGTATATGGGCTTCAAGACCAAAACGTTAGGAAACCATTTAACGTCTAGACAGATTCTGTATCTGCGGACACGTTTCCATCAATCTCGTGTTGTGAGTACAAATTTAGACCATTTAGTTTAACAAATTTAGCTATATATTGAGCTAATATAGTGTTAGAAACTGTTAAGGATGCATGACCAATTTGCCGAGGAAGTCCATGCGTCAGTGAGTGACCAATGACAATAAAGAATTTCTTAAACAAGATGTAGCGATAAACAATGGTTTGAGAACTCATTCAGGCTTAATGCATTTATATGCATTTATTTTTTGAAATTGTTTTGTTTTGCAATGCTACATTGCATTGCTGCACAGATGCAATTAAATTTTAGAAAGAAAATGTAGTGTTTATTGCATTATTGTTTGTACGAATTGTTGACTCTAGTAGTGTGAAACTGACAGTTCTGCCCCTTTTTTCTGCCCCCTCACTTTTTGAGCACTTTTCCCACCCATTCCGTAATAGTAAATATACTAATGGATTTTAGCTTGTAATAGTAGCTTCTACTTTATTGTTTTGAGGGGGGTATGACTACCCCCTCAGTGGTAAAAAAGGGGGAATTACGATGATGAATGTATATTTACTATTACAAATCGCCTCTTAAAACGAAGGGGGTAGAGCTCGAGGAGATTCAAGAAAATCCAACAAATTCCATGTTTTTTTCAAAAAGACACTTTTTTGTTCCTATATAAAATATAATACTCTTTTGAACAAGACCCAAAGAAGTAGAAATAAGCCTAAAAATGGACCATTCACCCATAAAAAATTTTTTAAAAATTACATTATTTTTTAATCACCTTCGAAAATATAACAACGCTCGGCACCTGTTCTAAGAGCCAATCGTGGTGCTTCTTCAAAATGCTACCCGCTTACATTCCTGTGGGCTTTAGCAACCTGAGAATTTTTCGAACAAGTGTGAGTTGCTAAAGACTTTAGGAATTTTATTTGAGCAGGTATGAGTTGTTGAAGACATCAAGAATTTTAAACAAACCGTTGCTGTATTTAGAGATAGATCTATCTTTAAAAATGGATAAAGACCGTTTGGAGTCACTTCTATTTAAAGAAGGAGAAACAAGAAAAGTTCTTATTAAGAAGAGAGATAACCTCATTCGTCGAGTGAATGAGTTGAAGACAAAGCTGAGAACAACAAATGCAGAAATCAACGAATGTGAGTCAAGAATGAGAAGACTAGAGAGGTCCATTAAAGAAACAGACTCAACTTGACAATGTTTTTCTTTTAAAATTTATTTACTTTTAATAAATGAGTACTCAAGAGCAAAGCCAACCAGTAAGTATTCGTGAGACGTTGTTAAAACTTGCTTCTGCGAAGGAAATAAAATATTCTCAAGCTTATATTAAAAAGGCGTCTGAGAAAACGCTCGAGCAAATTTATCAAGACTATCAACGTGAGCAGCTCAATAAAACAAACGAACTTTTCACGACCATGTTGATCGCTCGATTTTCTGAGTTTCTACAGTACTTAGACTATATCGAGGACGCGTCGCAGTTGTGTCGAGAGCTCGAAGGCAATGAGCTTTTTCGTCAAGATGTGAAGCGGATTTTAGAGTACATTACACCCTGGATTCCGCTGATGGGGTTGATGTCGGGTGGTGTTATCGTGGGGAAACATGTTTTTACAAAACAAGTTCATGATTTTTTCAAACAAGAAACTAAAGGTTTTAATAAAGAATGTCCACAAAAAACGAACAAAACAAGCGAACCGCAGGAGACGAGCAAGGCGAGTCCAGAAGAATCACCAAAAGAAGCCAACAACCTGAGCGAAGCGAACTAAAACATAAACCTCCTCAAGTTTTAAATGAGATCTCAAATCAAACGAAAAAGCGTGGAGCGGGTGCAGAGCACCCTACAACCTACTCCATCCCTTCTCAAGAGGTAGAGCCGTTTAATATGATTATTGTTGGCATGACTTGTTCTGGAAAAACATATTATCTTCTCAACATGTTAGAGCAGCACTATATGAATGTGTTTGATTATATTTTTCTCATTTGTCCTACCTACGAGTGGAACACAACGTATCAAATGTGGCC